>LSSN01001658.1:0-17248 GCA_001970855.1 Smittium culicis
GGAGGGGGCTTTTGTTGGATATTGTCTTTAGATTTTAATTCAGCAGATTCAAGTTTAGCCTTTTCCTGGGCTAATTGAGCAGACAGTTTGTCTCTGATCTGTTTTTCTTTCAGCTGTTTCTCTTTGTTAAGTCTGTCTTCCTCTATTTTAGCTTTTTGAACTTTTAAATTGTACTCAGACCTTATAGCGTTAACTTTATTTAAAGCGCTAACTACGTCCTAAAAACAAAAAGTAAAAGAGAAGGATAAATAAGATTAGACTATAGAACCGAGGGCAGGTGAAAGGTCTAATACATGCTAAGAATAGTTGAATGAGTAGATAAAAAAAAAATAGGTAAAAAAGTATAAGAAATGGCGAACCTTATCAATTCCTATAGATGAGTTATCTGCTTCAAAGGTTTTAGGGTCTAGAATGCTGGAAATGAATTAGATAAAATTTAGAAGGGGGTTAAAAGAAAGCGTAAAGGAACAAATGAAAGGAGTGATATAGAGGATGTATATAAAGTACTTTGAGATTGAAAGAGTTTTAAAAAGATTAGCAGCTTGTTCAGCCTCTTTGATAGAGGAAGAGTAGTTCTTTTTTCTAGCAACAATTTCTACGTAAATATCTCTTTTTATATTATCGATTTGATTTTGTTTCATTTTTTCAACCACTTGATTCTAAATTTTTATGAGTTAATACCAAAGTAGCAATAAATATAATAAAAGTATAGGTTGACAATAAAATCAAAGTATTTATAATAGACAGTAATAATAAAAATACCTGAATGTCTTTAATCGATAGAACGTCTAAAGTTGATGGTGCTTGAATTTTGGAGATGACGCTAGCGCTACTAGAGTGTCTAAATAATTTCAAATTTATTTAATAGTTAATAATTTTCTTGGCGAAATGTTATTAGAGCTCTTGTGAATTACGTTTTCAAGGCGGATGGAGAGATGGTGGAATCATCATCGCTAGTGTCTGAATCTGGTAGGGAGTTTTGAGATAGGCCATATCCTTTAGGAATGTTGGTGATGGTCGAGCTCATTGAAAGTTAATAAAACAGAATTGGAGAAGTGATTTAGGTAGAAAAATATTACAAGTACAAGACGAACATATTTTAAAGAATCAAATTCTATAGCTTTTGTTTTGAACCAATTACTACAATCAAAAATTCTATTTATTTAGGCCGAAACCTCTAAAAAAAATTTCGGTAGTAAATAACGATCTAGAATAAATAGCCAATAAACTTAGCTACAATATTAGACTATTGATATCTATTTGCTGAAATATTTTTAAAAATACTGTAGCGAATATCTATTCGTGGGTCTATAATTTATTGCAAAAATGACCAATTATTATGCTAAAAATGTGTATTTGAGGCTCGATATTAAGCCAACTATTTGGGCGTTCTAAATCTTATAAAAAGTTAAAGGTGCAATAAAATACGATTCGAATATTAACGAATAAGAGGTGGGAATAAGTGGGATAAAATTTGCATCTAAAGAAATAATAATCAGAATAATTTTATACTCAAATTTGAATAAAAAAAAAGTTATTTAGTCTGCCCTTTCTGGGGCCAATAAGATCAGCCTTTTTCGATATTGCGATTGGATAAGCCATTGGCAGTTACCATTTATTGGATGCAGTGTATTCCATATTAATAGTATTTTATAGTTTTGGTATTAGAAATTCTATTTGTTGTTTTGTTGGGAAGTAAAGGAAGCTCAAAAAAAAGCCAATTCTCAGCAGAAATGATTAAATTAATAGAGCTGGCAGAGAATATAAAATATTATACCTAAACTATAAAAAATATAAAAGTGTTTTGCTGTAAATTTTCAAAAAAGCCATAGTCTATCAACATGATTTTATTTGCTATGCCAATTTAAAGTTGATGCAGCATTGAGTAATCATTGGCTGCTAAACCAAGATCAAAATGCTCATTCATGCTAAAATCGCATATTTATAGCGAATCGGAGCACATATCCATTTTACTCATCGAATCACTGACGCGAAATCAGAGCAGAGAAAAGTTTTTTTATTGATAAAAACGAATAAATCTAAAGCTTTTATAAGAACTAATAAAAAAAAATCTATAAAAAATTATTTAAATTCTAAAATAATTATTGGGCTGAAATACTAACTAATACTCCGATATTCATTATTTCAGTTCGATTTCGTTAGCTTATACCTTAATTAATTTACAGTTCTCTCTTTGATATCCAGTTCTAGTCGTTTTTTCCAGGTATACTACAGCTGTCTTTCCTTTATATCCCTTTGATCAGAAAGCTCGATTTCACAAAGTCAGCAGATATGATTTATTATGAGCTCTTTAAAGAGAAAGGAAGAGCATGAGCCCACAGCTGACACATTCCCTCCACAAACTCAAAATACTCCAAAGAAAATCAAACCTTTTCATTACCAGCATTACTTAGCAAGCTCTGACTCCGACGAAAATATTCCCCAAGCTGATTTATATACTAACAATAATAATAGTCTTTCACACGCCATAGCCGAAAACTCTTCTTCCGACTTTGACCCTTCTGAGTTTATTATCCCTGAGGACTCTCAAACTGATTTTGTCGCTTGGTCAGAGTCTTCTGACAACTATTCTACCTCATATAAAAAACCTAAAAAACCTAAACCAAAAACCCCAACTTCCCCTAAATTAAACTCCCAAAAACCCAAGCAAAAAAATCCTATCATTCAAGTTACCTTCCCTTTACCCAAAAATACAACCTTCCCAACAACTCCAGTACCTATTAACGCAGTTCCAAATACAAACTCTCCTTCATTAATTTCGCATAACAATCCTAATCACTCTCCATGTAATTCCGAATTGCACTTAATCTCTGAACCATCCCATTTTTCTTCCCCTTCCACTTCGTCCGAACTGAGCAACGACTCTGACGAGCTTTTTGCCAATGATTTCAAATTCAAGATTCCAAAACTTCGAAAGAAAAACGACTCAGCAACAAACCCCCCAAAAAAAGCCAACGATCTAAATAAAAATTTAAAAAAGTTTGCCCCAACCGACTTTTCGCATTTTTCAAAAAAAAATAATTCCCTTTTTCCCCAGGATACTGACTCCTCTAGCAGTGGAGAAGAACCTTCATTACCAAAATTTTACAAAAACGCAAGAAAACCTAAAATTAAAAATAAAACTTCCACAAAAAAACCAAAGCTAAATATCGATAAAGTTAGAATATCAAGATTTTTAAACGATGAATACACTAAAAATAACTCTGTCCTAAATTACAGTTTCAACCTTCTCCCTTACTTCAAGCAGATCTCTGAAATCCGAAGCGTCGAAACTCTGAAACCCACAGAAAACTTGTACGATAAAAACCAAAATTTTACCGTTGAAAAGCTCGGTGTTGCCCTGAATGTTCTCGATTCAAGAATTAAGAAACACGGTTCTTTAATTGATGCATTTAAAATCAAATCATCTGAAAAACCCGTTAAAAGAAAAATATTTACAAACTGGCCCCCTGATGATATTTTAAAAAATAACGGCTTAGAATCTAATTATTTTGCTAAATTTGAAGGAAGTTCTATCAGATCAAACCTTTTACTCGATACCTATGGAGGATACGACAACGATCCCAGACTCCTTAAAGCTGATAAGCTTATTCACACCTACGCTAAAAAACCAATCGACGCAAAAAAAAATACCCTAAGCTCTCTTACTCCTGATCTACCCCTAGAATCAAGTTCCCCGTTCCCTAGCTCTGACAGCGATAATGAAAGTTTACCTGATGAACCCCCGCCAATTATTAAGCCACTGAATCCCGCTAAGCTAAAAAAAACCATCAATTATAAAGAAATCTCTAAAAAATTCAACTACAGGTACAATATCATCAAAGATAATCTCATCAGGCAATGGGATGACTTGGACAATATCGACTATGACTCTGATCAAGTAAAATATGGCTCAAACTTATCTGACATTGAAACCGAATCTGAGCTTGAGACTAACCCTGTAACAGTGCCTACCACAATGCCTATTACAAATACATCAACAGAGACTACAACAGAAAATACAACAGAGAATACAACAGAGAATACACCAGAGAATACAACAGTGACTACACCAGAGACTACACAAGAGACTACAACAGTGACTTCACCAGAGACTACAACAGAGACTACATCAGAACCTGCAATAGAGTATATAATAGAACATGTAGCAGAAACTGAAAATATTTCTGAGATTGAATCTGATATAGAAGTCAAAATAGAGCCTGGACTCGAGCCCATGATAGAGTTAGATTTAGATCCTGAATCAAAAGTTAAGCCTGAACCACAATCTGAGACTGAAGTTCTTCAAAAATGCGAATTAATTTCCCCTAGCTCGCAAAAAATTTCTACTGGTTCTACAGTACCCCAGAATCAATCCGACTTGACCTTAATTAGTGGCCCATCTTCATCCAATAAGAAAAACCAGATTCTACTCCCCGAAAACTACCAGGATTTCTTAGATGATTTTGGCTCTGATACTCCTCGAATAGACCTATACCAGTCTTTATGTAACATGTATTATAGATTCAAAAAAGAAAACAAAAAAAATCCTCCCGTTGAAATCTTAAAAAGAAACTCAACAGGAGGTTTATCTTCCAGCGAAAATAGCTCTGAATCTGACGGACTCGAAAACGATTCAATGTCTGATTTCATTGTTTCCGATGAAGACTTGCCTGAATATCCTAGGCTTGAAAATAAAAAAGTATACTCTCATTTGGAACTCGACTCAGAATCTGATTATGATAGTAATGAAAACGAAAATGCTTTTAGAAATTCAATTTCTGGCCCCTTGCTAGATAATACTATTGAAACTGCCCCCTCTGATCCTCTACTAGAAAAATCTTCTGAACTTGTACTATCTGACCCGCCGCAAGAAAATCTGCCATCAGTTCCGCTGTCTATAAGCAAGCTCTTGCTTTCAATATCTAAAAACAATTCATTAAATGAATCCGATGCAAACAAATCTAGATGCATTAAACATGTAATTTCTAGAGATAGAATTTTCAATAGAAAGAAACTAGATTCTGAGCTTGCAGATGTTCTAAACTACCACAACTCAAACTCATTTTTTAAAAACAGGTTTATTCTGAACCCGTACAAGAGGAATTTGACTTCTGCAGCCAAATCCAAGAAAAACCTTTTGCCGATAAAGTCAACATATCTATTTCCATACAACACTAAAGACTACAAACCCCATAAACGCAAATCTGCATCAAGCACGGAAAATGGCACTGCAGGATCAGGCAATGATTTAGAAACAGACGACAGTTTGAATGCGAGAATCCAGCATTACCTTAAGCATAGGAAACTGTACAAGCACGTGATCCTAACGAGGAATGCAAAAATCTTGCATGCGCAGCACAGGTACGAAACCTGGGACCCGAAGAAGAAGAAGCGGCAGATATACAGTCCGCTTTATTCGAGCCCCAGCGTTCGATCAGAAATGATTAAAACGATCCAAGAGACGAATTTGATGAAGAATGGTGATTTGGACAAGTTAGTGCCCGGAAAGTTCTCTATTGGGAATGGAACAACTGAAACCAGCAGCGAGGCAGGTTCGGCACCGTTAGATGGAAGGACCAACTCCTTGAACCAAACAAATGCAGTTGTTGCAGCAAGCGGCGCTGGTTCCGGCACGTCACAAAGGCGCATCCCCATCACCGCGTTTTCAGAGAAGCAACAGGAGCAGCAGAGCGCCTCGCGATCATCAAGGCGGGCGCTGAAGCCAGTAGTTGCCGAAGTCATCGCGTCCGAAACGCTCAACAAGATCGACGCGGTGGTCAGCCAGCTGAAACAGGTGAAAACGGGCCCAACCGACTACCGCTACGGCTTCAGCAAAAAATTCCGCGGGACGATCGACTGGGTCGATGTCGTGCAGGCGTGCGCCAGTGTCGGCATCCCCGACGAGATTCTTGCCAGGACTTTTGAGCGGCTGGTTGCGCTTTTCGATACGCAATAAGTCGCAAATTTAACGCTTTATTAGGCTGAGATTTATCTTTGCATCATCATCCGATGGAAGTTTACGATTGACACGTAAAAAATAGTTGGCAGGTTGTTATGGCAATTAACTCGCTTTATAACTTGCCTAAAATTTCTTCAGAAAACTACACTTCTCTCCTCTATTTACCTTTTATACCCCCTCCTTCCTCCCACTTCACATATCTCTCTTGTTTCTTTTTTTAGTAAGATTACTTAGTTTTCCATTTTAGAGCATAAAAAATTAGATTTAGATTAATACAACCATCCTTATTTATTTTTTTTTTTTGCAAAAAAAATAATATAGCTCGAAAAAAAAAAAAAAAAGTGTTTTTTAATTAGTGTATATATTATATAGAAAAGGACTTAATATAAAAATTAATTTTTAATAAACAGATAAAAAAGGAGGATGAAAAAGAGAACAAAATTTTTTTTTCTTCTTTTAAATTCCGGCGTACTCGTCGAGCCCATTGACCAAGTTCAAGTTTTGGATAGCTTGAGTGGCAGCGCCTTTTAGAAGATTATCAATGGTAGAAACGACAACCATATAGTTGCCAGAGTTGAAGTTTTCTGAAGCTGAGAAGCCACCGATAGAGACGGAGTGTTTGTTGGCGATATCCTTAACTAGTGGGATGGATTCGGTAACGTCGACGAGCTTTTCGTTTGCGTAAAAGTTGTTGTAAATGTCGAATATTTCAGAATTGGAAAGGGGTTTGAGAAGGGGGATATGTGTAGTTAGGGAAATTCCTCTGAAGAAGCTGGCAACGTGTGGAGAGAATCTAACAGAGTAACCCTTTTTAGAGGAGCTAGAGATTGGGTGTTCGATGATGCGGTTGTTCATGAATTTAGATAAGCTGAAACCAATTTCGTTTTCGTGAATATGACCAGTTAGAGCGTATGGGATCAAATTGTCTTTGAGAAATGCAGGATCATTTTTGTTGCTTGGGGTTGTGCCAGCGCCGGAGTAACCAGAAACTCCAAATACGGAAGTAGCAGCATCAAAATTGATATAGTCGAGGACTGGGGCGATAGCCAGCTGAGCAGCGGTGGCATAGCAGCCAGGGTTAGAAATTTTAGGGAAGGTAGTTGCATTAGTATCAGTTGAAAATTTTGTTAAATCTTTACGAAAAAGTTCAGGGAGACCATAAGTCCATTTCCCAGATAAATCGAATCTGTTATCGGCAGAGAGGTCGATTATAGTTGGTTTGTTGGCGACGGAGAATTGTTCAGAGGCTTCGTCGATAGCGGCAACAAAAGGGGCAGAGACTTTGTTTGGGAGGGCTAAGATCCAGGTATCAACACAGTTGGATTTGGTTAAGTTTGAGACGTCAAGGGGGGACAAGTTTGAGTAAGTGATGTTTGAAGATGTGTAGGAATCGACATTTTTTCCAACAAGCTCGCGAGAAGAAACAACAGACAGGTTGAAATTGGGGTGAGAATCAAGGAGTTTGATGAGCTCGTGGCCGGTGTAGCCTCTAGCGCCGATTAGACCAACAGATTTTTTGGTGTTTGGGGAAGCGGTAGAATAAGATCTTTTGGAGAGCATTGGGGAAGAGTTTCTATTGTTTAAAAAAGAAGATTTAGTGGAGTAACTTCTTGACATTGCGGGGATGGTAGAGGAGGTAGAGGCTTGTTGCTGGGAGGATTGCTGGGCAGTAATGGAGCTAATTAAAGATTCAACGGCTTTGGTATCCATTCCAAGGCCATACCAAAAGATGGTGTTGTCACCAGACTTCCAGCTGCCTTCAGAGCGGGCAAAGTACCATTCCATGCGTTTATCGGTAGTGGGGATGGTCCAAGCTAATTGTTTGTGGTCACGGGAGATCATGGACCAGGCATTATCGGCAACATCACTGTATTTTGCGGAGTCACCAAGGACCATTTTTTCCAAGATGGGGATGGGGAAGACACCATTTTGAGGGGGGCCTTGGGTGATGATGATTAAGAGCTGGTTGGTTTCATCGGTGTAGAGCCAGTATTTGCCGCCGTCTTCTTTCAAGTTGACGAGTCTTTGGAATAGAGAGGCGATGTAAAAGTCTTTGTTAGCAGAGCTGTCAGACATATCAGAGATGAGTAAAGAGCGCAAATTGTCGCGGTTAGTTTCAGCGAGGTTGGTGTAACTTTTGAGTTTGTGACCTCTGCTGATGAGGGTACCGGCACCGCTGTGGGTGAAAAGTTCTTTGTGTAGGTGTTCTGCTGAGATGATAGCGACGGAGCTAGATCTTGGCAGGACGTCGAGGAGGGTTTTAATTTCTTTAAGTTTGAGTTTAGTGCCGTATTTGACCCAAGGTTTTTTTAGGTAGTCTTCGTATTCTTCGTCGAGATGGATAGAGGATATTTTCTTTCCAGTATCGCCGTTGATGAGGCCATTTTTTTCGTTTAGGTAGATAACTTTTAAAGGTTCAAGGACTTTAGCGAGTTCACCAGCAGCAATATCAGCGTTGACGTTGAGGACTTGACCATCAGGGGTTTCGGCTAAGGAGGTTAAGATTGGTAAACAGCCAGATTTAATGGTAGATTCGATCAAGGAGCGGTTGATGTGGGTGATTCTACCGACTTTGTCGTATTTGGCCTTGTCCAAGTAGTCAGCGATGAAGACACCTCTGGTGAGGGGGCGGGCTCTAGCACCATATTTTTCTAGAGCTTCGACGAGGGTTTGGTTTTCTTTTCCAAAGACGTCGATAGCGATAGAAAGGGTTCTACTGTCGGTGATTCTGATACCATCTTGGTATTGGGGGACGATACCAGCGGCGTTAAGTCTATTATTTAATTGGGGACCAGCTCCATGGACGACGATGGGGTAAAGACCGACACGGCTGAGGAAAGTGAGGCCTGAGGCTAAAACTTCAATTTCGTCGGATAAGATGGCACCACCAACCTTAATGACAGCAAATCTTTGAGATTCGACGCTTGAAAAGTGGCGTAAGTATTGTTCAACTTCTTGTCTTGAGCCGATGTTGCATAGCAGGCGAATTATTGTTTCCTATAACGAGAATATGAAAGCGTGAAGAATTAGTAAGAATGGTACAGAATAAGGAAAAGGGAGGGGTCTTGAGATGAAAGATTTATAAATTTGTGATGAGGGTATAAATATGGGCAGGTTTTTTGTTAAAAAAAAGGGGGAAGAGTGTGTGGGAATTAATGTAAATAAGGAGTAGAGAGGTAACCTGTTCTGTGCTTCCAAGGGAGCCATTGGAGGAGGAATAGAATTTATTGTTGATGGATAGAGGGGACTTGTTTTTGGAATCTAAAGATCGGGAGTAGAGAGAAGGTATGAGCGAGATGGAGGCTCTTTTGAGGGAGCATTTCGGGAGGGAGCGAGCAATTAAGCGGCTAGATAGCATTTTACTTTTTATGAATATAGTAGATACTTGGAAATTTAAGATATTTTGGATTGATATATTCAATTTTATGGCATAAACGCAGAGTATCAAACGATATCAAGAGTATCAGAGCATACATGAAAAAAAAAGCGTTTAATAGCTTGAAAATCAAAAAAAAAAAAAAACAGAAAATGATTTGAATCAAAAGTTGACATTATTGCTAGTAAATTTGATACGAATATACTATTGGCTCAAACAAAAATCTATGATTAGTTATTGGTCACAATTATATTAAAAATCCAATTATTGGATAGAACATTAAGGGGGTATAGGTTATTAGCGATTAATAAAATTAAATGAAAAAAGTATAATGAAAATTAACATTAAATAGAAAAAAAGGAGTAAATTTGTTGGAAGCAATTGAATTTTGAAGAGTAAGCTTAGAACGGAGAAAATGCAATAAGCGAATACTTTCAATAATGCTCTAGGGCGCAAAGACTCTGAAGTTTTGTGCAATTTAGCTATAAAAGTGTATAATTATTATAAGAATGTGTTTATTTAGAAAGTAGATGTGTATAGATAAGTGGGAGTGTGGGCGAATAGTGACATGCCAGTTCCGGGAAGTTCCGCAATTGTTACTCATTAAATGCTAGCCAAAAGGCCTCTCAGCCGATACCCAATCACATTCCGAAAAATGCTAAAGAGCGGTTATCGGTGGAGCAGCCAATAGCATTTATTATAAAATTAAATTAAATTAAATATAGCCAAAATAGACTCCAGATTTCCATTTTTAGCGACAGACGAACTCCACAGATCCAACTTTAGCTTAAACGAGCTAAACTTTATATAATGCAGCTATAAACTGAACCATAATTTCAGCCTACATTAATAATTATTTGTTCTGCCTGCCTCTCTTATCTCCACCACTATCTTAATCTCCACCAACGCCCATATGGCCTTATCTCAACAATCATTGCTATAATCCCCACCTTTTGAGGTACATAAACCTAGTAGCCAAAAACTTCAGCATACTGCGTTTCTTCTGTGATTCGTGGCACTGAAATTTGCTCTAGCCCAACCGCTGCAGTTTAGTCAAAGCTCCCTCACGCTACCGACAATCATAGTGAATTGATGGAAACAAGAAAAGACCGAGTTGGCGGAATTGACGATAAAGATCGTATTTTATACCAAGAGAAAACCGTGACTTTATAATCTAATTTTGAAAATACGCAAGTGAAAGCGAGGTATTACACACGAAATCTTTGCTAATACCGTGCCGGCATACCAAATCCGCACCTTTTTATAGCATGAAAACACAATATGCATTACAATTCATAAGTAAAATGGCACATCTGTGTGCACAATTCAACTCAATAATTTTAGTCAGAAATAGCATTGGAGTGTGATTTTTAACCCCTCCTCTTCCTGGCTCTGTCCAATTAAGTTGCTGACACTTTAAGCTGTCACCTTTACTCACTTCCCCATCCAATAAAATCATTCATTACCAAATCTAACCACTCCAAATCTACAATCAAACTAACCCAAGTCAAAACCTAATCAAACCAAAATCAAATCATGTCAAAGCCTAATCTAACCAAAATCAAATCATGCCAAAACCAAGATAAAATCATAAGAAATCTGCTCATAAAAAGATGTCTAGTCAACCCCAATAAGTATAAATCCAAATCCATTATTGCATAGATCTAGCCCAATAATTATCTTTCATACACGCGCAGATCTACTCAGGAGCGAATCAGGATACATACTAGATGCAAATCGAAAATGACATCCATCCGATCCTCCATCAAGAAAATATATTCCTTTTTTTTTTTCTATTAGTTTTTGTGACTTTGGTTCCGCAAAATTCTATATAAAAAGTACCACATTCCGTCAATATAATTCGAATCTTACATATCACTATATATTTTTGTTTTCTATCGTCTATTTAATCTCTTCTATCCTCACCTCTCTTATTTTCTAAATGACTATGAACGGCCAAACTAAAGGAAGAGTCCTCCTAGCTTACTCCGGCGGTCTTGATACCTCCTGCATCCTCAAATGGCTCATTCAAGAAGGTTATGAAGTCATGGCTTATATCGCCAACTTGGGTCAAGACGAAGACTTTGATGCTGCCAGACAGAAAGCACTTAAAGTCGGTGCTACCAAAGTTTTCGTCGAAGACTTGCGTGAAGAGTTTGTCCGTGAACTCATCTTCCCTGCCGTCCAAGCTAATGCCATTTACGAAAACATCTACCTCCTAGGTACCTCTCTCGCTCGCCCCATCATTGCCCGCAAACAAATCGAAATCGCCAAGCGTGAAAACTGCACCCACGTCTCTCACGGCTGTACTGGTAAAGGTAACGACCAAGTTCGCTTCGAATTGGCCTACCTAACCCTAGCTCCCCACATCAAAGTCATCTCCCCATGGCGCCAAGCTGAATTCTACAAACGCTTCCCTGGTCGCCAAGACCTATTGAAGTTTGCCTCTGAAAACGGTATCCCCGTCAGTCAAACCCCTTCCAAACCATGGTCCTGCGATGACAACTTGTATCACATCTCTTATGAAGCCGGTATCTTGGAAGACCCAAATGTCACCCCATTGAGAGATATGTGGAGACTAACTGTTGACCCTGAAGATGCCCCAAACACCCCTGAATTCATCAACTTGACCTTCACTGCTGGTATCCCAACAAGAGTCCAAAACGAAGCTGACAACACCGATATCTCCAACCCACTTGACTTGTTCATCTACCTTAACTCTGTTGCTTGCAGAAACGGTATCGGCCGTCTCGATATCGTCGAAAACCGTTTCATCGGTATCAAGTCCAGAGGCTGCTACGAAACTCCCGCTGGAACTATCATGCGTGTTGCCCATATCGACATCGAAGGTCTCGTTATGGACCGTGAAGTTCGTGCCTACCGTGATGAACACGTCTCCCTACAATATGGAAAAATCTTATACAACGGTATGTACTTCTCTCCTGAAGGCCAACTT
Source organism: Smittium culicis (assembly GCA_001970855.1). Classification (NCBI taxonomy): domain Eukaryota; kingdom Fungi; phylum Kickxellomycota; class Harpellomycetes; order Harpellales; family Legeriomycetaceae; genus Smittium; species Smittium culicis. The sequence continues at coordinate 12,295 of LSSN01001658.1, forward strand.
CTAAAATCTATCGTCTCTCTAACCCAAGCCTGCGTCAACGGCACTGTCCGCTTGAAGCTTTACAAGGGTAATGTTATCGTCATTGGTAGATGGTCTGACTCTGAAAAACTTTACGATATGGAAGAATCCAGTATGGACGTCCAAGGCGACTTTGAACCCATCGATTCTGAAGGTTTCATCAAAATCCAAAGCATCAGATTGAAAAAGTACGGAAGAGAAATGAAACACTAAACTTCCGCTAAAAAAAACTTATTTTTTTTTTACCTATTTCTAGTATTCTATTTTTGTTTATATAACACACCTTTCGTTTCTTTTGTTTTTTTAAAAACTCACTAATAATTCTTAATTTCGCTTTATTCAAATAACATCTTTCTTCACAAATTGCTTTATATAAAACCCTCATACAAATATCCATTGAACTAAATGATATTTTGCTCGTTTGTTACCATAGAGTACATTTACTAGTATTTAGTGATTAAGTTTAAGAAAAACAAAAGTTTATTAAGGATAAATTCTTTATTAAAAAATATAAATTAATTAAACTAAAATCACTTTCAAACAAACTTAGAATAAAGTAGGTGCTAGATTTGATTAGCTAAAAGAAACTCAAAAGCACTGACCCCCCCCTCCCACCATTAATGGAATTGCTGAAGAAATGGTCAAAGATTGATAGAAAGCTCTTAGGACATCATTAACAAATAAACTCCGTGTACAGGGAAAAAAGTATATTTATAGTTTTGACAAGTATGAGGCAGGGACTTCGTTTTGTCCGCCCATCATCATTTCAACAACGTGTCTGTTTCTTTCGGCTTTGATCAAAAAGACGGTTTTACCGTTTCCAATGACTTTAGAGGAAACTTTGTCGGCGATTTGTTTAGCAACTTCGATGACTTTATCGCTGGGCACAGCGTAGTCGACGAAACCTGCTTCAAGAGCTTCCTTGCCGCTGAATCTGTGACCTTCAAGTGCCATCTTGGTGACGAACTTGGGAGCAGAGGCTTTCGAGCGGATGAGTTCGGGGATACCAACGGGCAGCTGGAAGTCCAAATCGACCTCGTTGAGGCACATGAAGCCTTTATCGCTGTTCATGACGGCGTAGTCATGGACGAGGGCGAGCATGCAACCGCCCGCAAACGCGTGCCCATTGACAGCAGCAATGGTGGGCAAGCCGAGGTTCATGAAGCGGGCAAGAACCGGGGTCAAGGCGTTGCCGAAATGGTTTGGGTACTTCATAAGCTCCTCGATGCTGAGCCCGTTGCTATAGAACTTGCCGCTGGATGCGGTTATCAAGCTCGCGCCGCCGCTTTTGCGGTCGCCTTTAGGGACCAGTGCGAGCTGGGCCTCGATATGGTCGAGGGCTTTGTTGAAACTGTCGAGGAACGCCAAAGTCAAGCGATTATCCGGTGGCGAGATGAACTCGAGCAGGAAGTTACGTGGCTTTTGAGGGTTATAAGCAACGAGCTTGATTAGCGGGCTTGTTTCGTTTGGAAAGTACAGTGTTGATGCCATCTTTTATTTTGTTTTATTTTTGAATTGTTTTGAACAATAAATGTGGAGATGTGAGGAAGGTTAAGAGTTAAAAGATGGATTATAAAAGGTACATACAATAAAGTCAGTAGTAACTGCTAAAGAAAATAAGAGCGATCTAAATTCAAAAATTAATTTCTTAAATACTTTGAACTGGTTTTATATATCAGAAATTCTTGCCTTTATTTCAAATATCCCCGTGTAAATAACATAATATAATACGACTCCCACTTCACAAAATGATAAAAAAAATGTACCCCCACCATCAATTTTTTATTTTTTTATTTCTGTTTTTTACAGAGTTTTCTTTTTTTTTTTTAGCTATTTGTTTGCCACCGAGGAAAAAAAATAATAACCACCGCCAATTCTTTACCTTAATAAACTCGCTCAATATCAAAATATATACTATTTAATTGAATTTTTTTGGAGATGAATTTACAAACATTCTGTGCTTAAGTAAAACCCAATCACCATACAATTTGTATCGATTTAAAATACGCTGCTATGAATTTTTACCAAACAAAAACCTAATTTTACACCATTTTGGTAAAACCAAAAATAAAACTAATTACATCGTTTGCTAACGACCCTCCTTTATTATAATAATATACTATCGAGGCTGTTAAACCATATTTATACTTATATGTATAAGCTTGATAACCATTTCATGGCTCTTTTATTGTAAATCTCAATTTCGATTAGCTTTTTTTTTTAAATTAACGACAAAATTCCAATAATAAAAAAAATTTTTTTTTCAAAAATAAATAAATAAAATCATTCAATGTTTCTAATTTTGATAAATACGTTTAGCCGTTAGAGAGTGCGCCTACTTCCTAAATATTTCTAGCAACATAAAACTATAAGATAAAAAAATACCCAAAATACCCGCCATACCTCCAATTTTCTAATTAGTGTTAGATTATCTCCCAAAATCAATTCATAAAACTTGATATTTTTCTAGCTTAAATAGATCTAATCTAGATTTTTTCATTTTCAATATCCTTATATACACGCTTAACTAACAACCCCACACCATGAATCCACACCATCTAACTTTTAAATGCATAAAACAGCTGACTAAAATTATCCTATATTTAATTTATATTGCGGTCTTAAATATTTCGAATATAAATTGTTAATATTCGCCCACCACTGCTATTATTGATACTCACATATATTTTTCCACATTTTATATCACCCCCTAAATAGTCTTCATTTACCACTATTTCATGAAAAAAAATTTCCTTTTTTTTATAATTCTCAGAGTTTATTAAAAAAAATTTAAAAGTATACGAAAAAATATCAAATATTTAAAAAATTGAAAAAATAATAATAAATGATTCTCAAACTACCCGCCTCCGCCACTCGTGCAGCTCCATACCCACTGGGAATTGATTCAAGGGGGGTTTTTTTCCAACTTTTCTTTAAAAACTTATAATCACATCACCAATAGCACACATTCACACTTATAATCCAATCAAAATCCAGATACTATAACATCTAACTCGCCCTCCACCGTTTTCATAAACAGATATTTTAATTTTCTGTTATAAGATTCATATAACAGACTCGCAAATATAAATTCCAAATTATCATCCGTCCCTTATATATAAACCAACGATAATAACCTCATGAAATCAGACAACGCCAGATTTCAAATTCCAGATACTTTGAAGTATAAATCTCTTATAATGCGAATTCAAATAAAAAATTTCAATTTTTCAAGCTCATGGTTTGGATTAGGTGTACCATCCCTAAGCCATATCGATCATTTTTTTTACTCCAACACCACCGCCAAGTAGTCTTACTACTAGCCACAACATAAAATCTTTGATATTAGAAAATGAAGGGGGGAAACCATTCTCTGGTTTTATCGACATATACATCAGCTGCCTCTTAGTCAATAAAAATTAAATGTGCCGCCGAATTGAGCTTAGAAGTATCCGTTCAACCGTCTCAACATTTTTCAATTTGAATAAGAGTCATTTAATTACTATTATACTTTTAGTCAATGATTTTCATTTTCGACAGGCACTGGGTAGTCCGAAAAGTATCCATGCGAAATTTTCCAATGTCATACAAACTCAACCCCAGGCTCATGATATGTTAGCTGAAAGGCAATATCAATTACACCACCACAACACACACAGATATTATGACCCATCCTTGATCGGCGGATCACATACCGGATGAATCGACGTTTCCACTAAACTATCGTGGTTAATTTCCGACTATTTGAGCCTTGAAAGCTGTTTTTTTTTTTATCGACCGGTCACTCCCAGTCTCCCAGATGGCCATCGGGGCATTAATCTGTGCATTGGTGAGGCAAAAGACCCATTTTTTTTTATGTTGGAAATTATTTATATGATCGCTCATGAACCACTCTGGTACAAATGAACACTGATATTATGCCCAGATCGTCCCTAGTGCGCTCAATGACAGCTAATTTCTCGTAAATTTTAGACCATTCGGATTGCCTTGTCGATTTCTGACTGTATGGGCTTGCATATGGCTTCGCTCATGCCAAATGTCTCCCCACCATAACATCCAATCGGCATCAGATCCGAATTGATGAACTTTATTTTTAGCGCTGTGAGCACATCAGACCGTCACAGAAAGCTGTAAGCAGCGTATACAGCCTTCCTGACCTTATTCTTGTTGTTCTTGATTGCCCCAGATACATCCCACTTGCTATTCATAGTATAGCCCAAGTAAGTGTATTGGTCGGTAAAGTCTATTTTTTGGCCCTGAAAGGTCGTATTAGTAGTCAAATTCCTGTTTATTGATATTATCCCGCACTTGGAGGCATTCACAGCCATTTCCCAAGTGTCCGATCATTCGGTTATGGTGTTCAGTGCGGTTTGCAGATCGACTGATGATTCGGCCAATAGCACAGCATCGTCGGCAAATAGTAGTCCTGGTATGCGTGAGGTGAGCCCAGGCACCCGCACACCTCGTACGCCCTTAAATATATCGTTGATGAAAAAATCGAAGAGTATCGGCGAGGCTGGGCACCCTTGCCGCACTCCACAGAGGTATTCTGTCGGGTTGGAAACTTCATTTCCAACTCTAACTGCAATTTTCGGGGCATCGTACATGCCCTTGATCATATTGAGGAGTTTGCCCCCAATGCCCACTGATCGCAGTTTATGCAGTAGGGCCATGTGGGGAACCCGATCGTAGGCCTTGCTATAGTCGATATAGCACAGCCATGTTTCCTTGTTCTGAATTTTCCGTCGGCGGACTATTTCGTATAGAGTGGTCGCTTGGCCCGCACACTCCTCGAAATTCCGAAATCCAGCTTGCTCTTTTACCAATATACTGTATTTCGCATCGATTTTGCTGAGTTTTGTCGCCACAATTTTGGCCATCAGTTTCGCCAGTGTTGGGATCAATGATATCCCTCGGTAGTTATCGGGGTCCTTCA
>LSSN01001659.1:0-15258 GCA_001970855.1 Smittium culicis
TAGCCAATAATATTTAAGATGAGAAATACAATAATATGAAACATGGAGAGCCCTATAATCATTGTAATAATTGCGTGGAGCTTTCAAGTTGGTTATTATTTAGCCAATTAAAATTAATAAAAAAAATTGGTTTTGAAAAAAATAAATAAAACGCTAACTAGGGTTTGCAGTTAAAATAATATTTTATTTCATGTATTTACCCAATAAAAAAATTTACAGACCATAGATTTGAACATAGTTGGTAGATGAGTGGTGCATGTTATTGACTGCTGGATTTAGCCATTAGTAAGATTTGTTAAATCTTAATTTTAGCTGAATTTGCCAAATAAGGTATCGCCAAAATTAAAGTACCTAATTTTCATATTATCAATTATTAAAGCCATATAAACCCCATTTTAAAATTATATTATCGGAGCGTATGGTTGAATTTTTCAAGACGGAGAGCAACTTACTAAATTTTAGACAATTATAATTTTTTTAGGAGCTAACATCTAGTCAGCATATTTATAAAGACACTATAATTTTGACATCTTGAAGAAAGACTAAATACGATTTCAGGGAGTAAATTAGGAATTAAAAAAATTTCAGATTTTAGGTGGGAATTCTATTCTTATTTTGCTTTATTTATTTGATTTCAGAAAGCTAAGAGGGAGTTCAGCACAACAATGAATAATACTATTGAATCATTTGTTCCTATCAGGGGCGCTTGACTTTTTTTGAGCTCCAAAGTTATCCAACCAAATGACAATATGATAAATTAGTATACGATCATAATATATTATTGGTAATTAACATCAATGCAGCCAATAACAAATAGCTAACATTTAGCTTATCCAATTATGATTTATAACAATGGTTAAGAATGTTAGCCCCAGAAAGGGTTAATAGCTATTATTTGCAAATGGCTAATATTTGTATGTGGTATATATTCTGTTAGCTACAGTTGTGCCAGCACACTAATGAAAAAATAACTTAATCATCAGCTTTAAACCCAGATACTAAAGTTTTATATAACAAAAAATATATGTACTGTGCGAAAATAGTAGAAAAAATTATATATTTATATTCGCTTAATCTTACATACTATAAGAAAAATAAAATCTGAGTCTATTAATGAGGCTCTAATAGTAAAGGGCCGCGTGTGGAGGTGCTTTTTTTATATTTTTGAGACTGATGAGATAAAAACAGACTATTAGCGTGCTTTTAAAGACAAAATTGTAGATTTAAAATCGAGATAATTCAAGTCATTTGTGTGTAGACTTGTATTTAGGTTATGGTATTGGATTGTTTCGGGTCGTATAGTATGAAAAAGCTTTATTCAGCAAACTGTGGTTTAAACGGAAATCTTATTCGGCTATTTGCGATAAGATAAGAGAGTCAAGTTTCGGGTGCAGATTCATCACTTCTCTTGGGAGCTTATAAATAAAATTCTTTTTTTTTTAAAGTGCAATTAAGTTTCTAATTTACTTAGTAATTATTTCCCACTCCAATTCTAACTCGGGGCTAAAATCATTTCCTTATTGTTAATTTTACCTCTAACAGCGCTGTATAAATACAGACTCAAAATCCTTACAATACGTCTTTTTTACAAAAAAAAATTAGGATTGAAAATAATTTTACAATTTATTCAAAATATACAGAAATATTGTAGCTTATATTTAATTAGCAATATAATTCTCTTATACTACTCCACCTGTACATTCAAAACACTTACTTCTATTTAACAAAAATTTTACTTTTACTGATTTGACTCGCCGATCAAAAAGTTTAAAAGTCCAGCTCGATTATATTATCAAAAAATAATTTTAGTTCAAAGTATAACATAAGTATATCCCGAAATAAAATGACTTCAGAAGCAGTTGTAGATGTTCAAATAGCTGAATCGGCCCAAGTTACTCAAGCCGAAAATAATTCCCAAAATGTCAATGGAACTAAAACTGCAATAGTATCCTTCCTCGCCGGTGGATTTGGAGGTATGTGTTTAGTAGCCGCTGGTCATCCACTCGATTTGGCAAAGGTCAGGATGCAAACAAGTAATCAATACAAGAGTGCCTTTGACGTTTTATCAAAAACTTTCAGAGCCGACGGAGTCAGAGGATTGTACCGTGGTATGCTGGCTCCACTAGTGGGAATTACACCCGTATATGCCGTTTGCTTCTGGGGATACGATTTAGGACAAAAAATTGCCAGATCTTTCTCGAAAACTGATGCTTCAACGCCTTTGACTTTCGGTCAGATTTTATTCGCTGGTGGTTTTTCAGCAATTCCAACAACTGCATTGATGACACCAATGGAGCGAATCAAAGTCATACTCCAAATTCAAGGTCAATCTTCCGGAGGCTCTTCAGCTGCTGTAACAAAATACGCTGGCCCTCTCGATGCTGCTAAAGGAATATTCAAACAAAGTGGACTTAAGGGCCTATACAAAGGCTCTTTCGCGACATTACTCCGTGATGTTCCTGGAAGTGTCGCATACTTTGGTGCCTATGAAGTTATCAAGAAAACTTTAACTCCAGCTGGAGCTAAAGCTGATTCATTAAGTCCTGTCGCCGTAGTTGTTGCTGGAGGTCTCGCCGGTATGGCTAACTGGGCTGTTGCCATTCCACCTGATGTTTTGAAGACCCGTTTGCAGACCGCTCCTGAAGGCAAATACAGCGGATTGCGCGAAGTTTTTGTCGACTTGTGGAGGAATGAAGGTCCTAAAGCACTGTTCAAGGGATTAGGTCCTGCTATGATCAGAGCCTTCCCTGCAAATGCTGCTTGCTTCTTAGGCGTCGAAGTCGCTACAAAAGCCCTAAACTCTGCTTTATAAAATCTATACGGCCCCTCCTTGTTTCTATTTCATCCGAGTTTAGTTATATTTTTAGTTTCATTTCTTTCTTTCGTACCTACTAGCATTTAGAAAAAATCCTAATTTTTTTAACGTATTGGTAATATTAGACTTTATTTTACTCGAATTTGAAAATATCTACATATCTGTTAACTGGCATTTTATTTATTCACTAATAATTATTACTGACCATATAATAATGTAGAATCCTACAGTGTTTTAGACTTAAAAAAGCGTTTTTTATTCACACATCAATACACTTTACCATGAAAAAACCATAGCACAACTATTGTTATTATTTTTAAAGATTTTTTAGAACCAGTGGTTTTGATTTTTTACTTTAACGTATAAACATTTTTTCCGTTTATTCATAAGTAAAAAAAATAATAATAATGCGCGCATATTATAAACTCTTGAGAGCTTTCATTGAGACTTAATGGTATAATGGCCACTTAGTATAATTTTAAATTTTAAATTACAAATTTCCTCTATATATCTTTTATTTATTAATATAAAAATCTTTTTGATTTAGCTGAATATTACAGTTAATAAGCACAAAATACTATTAAAAATCGATATATAAGCAATAAGCAAACCTAGATCCATATACAGACTTTTTTATCAAACTTTATTTCACGAGTTTGTCTTCTCTATAAACAAACCAATAATCCAATCCATTAACCTTTTTACGGGTGATGGAATAATATAATTCGCTGAATGCTTTTCAGTAAACTTTAATTTAATTTTAAATCAACTAAGAATAAATCATTAAACAAAATTTACCAAGAAAATATTTTCAATATGCGCCTCTATAATTTCACAATTTTTAAATATACATTGATAATTTTTGATATATTAAAGTATACCACTTGTTTATATTCAATTAAAGAGTAAAGAAATCTTAAAGATTCGACAGGAATATTCAAGACACGTCTATCACAGAGCATGCAAATTGTACTGAATAAAGCCGAAAGCAGTTTATGCGAATTGCTCCGAAATGTTATCAAGTACCTGGAAAGAGAAAGACCAGATATTCCTAAAATTCAGCTGCGAATTGCTGGAGGATGGGTCAGAGACAAGGTATTTCAATTTTTATACTTACCACATTTCCAATATAGAATACGAATAGCAAGAGTATTCATTTTTTTTAAGTATATAAATATTTGAAGCTCAAATTTCTCATTAAATTTTTGAGAAAGTGGATGAATGGAGGTTTCTTCAAACCAATTTATCTTTCTCATATCTCTTACAAATATCAATTCAAACTTTTATACTAATTTAAAAAAATTTCAAAAATTACTTTTTGCAGTTGCTTGGAAGAGAATGCCACGATATAGATATTGCTGTTGATAGATTGTCAGGCTTTGATATGGCCAATTACGTCAATGAATATATGTCTAAAAACGGACTAATTGTCAAGAGCATTCATAAAATCATGCAAAATCCTGAAAAATCAAAACATTTAGAAACTGCTACAACAACTATTTTCGGAAATCAGATTGATTTTGTAAATTTGAGGTGCGAATCGTACAACGAAAATAGCAGAATTCCTGAAACTATCGTAATAAAAAAATTTTTTATACTAGCCGATTACTCTTTTTCGTTTAGAATTTTTTTTATCCTATATATATATCCCAAGTTTTCATGATTGTTAAATTGAATTTATAGGAATTTGGCACTCCTCTTCAAGATGCGCTAAGGCGTGATATTACCATAAACAGTTTATTCTACAACATTTCTTCAAATCAAGTAGAGGACTACATTGAAAAGGGCCTCGATGATCTAAAAAACGGTATAATTAGAACTCCAATCGATCCTTTCATCACGTTCAGTGATGATCCTTTACGTGTTTTACGAGTTTTTAGATTCGCTAGCAGGTTCGGTTTCAATTTAGTCCCTGAAATTTCCAGCGCTCTTAAAGATGAAGGTATAAAAGCTGATTTTGGCTCTAAAATTAGCAAGGAAAGGATTGGTGACGAACTTATTAAAATGCTTGATGGTAAAATTTAATATCTCACTTCTTTTTTTTTTTTTAAATATTTCAATTTTCATATATATAAACCTTTGTTAGTAACCCTATTAATTAAAAAATATTAAATTTTAAAGAAAATAAGCAAGTTGACGCTATCGAAATAATTTGTAATAATGGTTGGTACTATAATGTTTTCCAGCCACATCCTGATTTTTCTGATAATGACATTCAGAAACTTGACCCCTTTATATCAGTGACCTTATCAAAAAACATTAAAAGGTACTTTAATTGTTATTGTTATTGTTATTGTTATTAGTATTATTATTACTTTTTATATATTTACGTTTAGGGTCTTATTGATCTAATGTTTAATCAGTAACAATTTTTAATCTCTAAAATTATACCATTTTTATAGATTACTGTTGTCGAATATTTGTAGAAATACTGAAGATCTGAAAAAAACTGAAAGGATCAGGGCATTGTACTTAGCGTGCTACTTATATCCATACTCCAATCAAACTTGCATTGTTAAAAAAAAAACTCTCCCTATGGCACAAATAATAGCTCGAGAAAGCTTAAAGGTACCTAAAATACAGCTATATAGTTGTCTCAAAAAATCTATCTCAAATTTAAATGTTTACACATTTTATATTATATTTTATAATATTACGTCATCTATTTAGCTTTCTAATAACGACATCGATGTTGCTGTCAATTTCCAAAGATTTTATGAAAAGATTAAAATATCTGCCGAACTTATATCTAGCAATGCAAACCCTCAAATAAGAGTTCATTTAGGTAAATTTAATAAAAAAATTCAGATGTATTTTTCGTTATTAAAATAGATTAAAATATTTTCGTAAATCTTAATCTATTTGGTTAATTCTTTATACGTTTTAATTGTAAAAAATCAAGATTTTTTTTTTTAATTCTCCTTATAAAAATTTTTTTAGGAAATTTAATTAGGGAATTAGGCCCAATATGGGAGGCTTCGGTTTTGTTTAGTGCTGCAGTTAATCTGTTGAAAGACGGATCTGAATGTAATATTATTATCTGTTTAAGTTCTTTTTTCTCTATTATTTGAAGCTGAAGTTATATTTAAATACTTTACACATTCTCTTTAAACTAAAAAATTTTATCCACCTTAGATGAATCGATTGTTTACAAGTACAAGAACCTTATTGACACAGTGTACGGCCTCGAGCTTGACCAAGCTTATAAGCTGAAGCATATAATCGATGCAAGTCTTTATCAAATAAAACTATTTGCGTTTTTTTAATTATTTTATACAATAAATTAATCTTATTTTTATATGCTAACGTTTAGGGCAAGTCAGTTTCGAAGTTGCTCGGCATTAAGCTGGGGCCTGAAATCAGACCAGTCCTTGATCGAATTATGGAGTGGCAATTACTGAATAAGGATGGATCAGCAGATGAATGCAAAGAGTATATATGCTCCACGCACGAGTCATTTAAAAAAATAAAGCTAGAAAATTAATTTTCCTTTTCCAATTTTTTTAATCAAAGCCGTTTCAAGCCGTATACTTGCTAATTTCACACTTTTTCGTGTTAGGTTGATAATAAAACAAGAAAAAAAATTATTTCCTTTATTTAAAAATGTGACAGGTATTTTATATAAATATGAGCTGGGATTTAAAGTTAGATAGATATTTTTTAGGAAAAAAAAAAAAAAAAAAAATTAAAATCGTATATCTAGTGTTGTAAACTTTTTTTTGAAAATTTTGGATAAAATAATGAATCTAAGAAAGTACGAATATGGAGAAAAAAGGCGTGTAAATAATAAAAATTTATAATGTTGAGTCTGTTGTTTCGAAAAGCATCTGAAATGGGTCTGAGAAGCGAAAAGCGAGGGAAAAAAGAATAAAAAATAAAAGTCAGAACTGGACTGGTGAGTAAATTTAATTGTTGACGCGGTATTGGTAACTGCACTTAGTACATTTATAGAATACAGTTTGGCCTTCATCAGCACTTCTAAGCTGCATAGTGTAAAAGGTCATTTGATTGTTTCCACATTTCGCGCATAGTTCTTCGATAGTGGCCATATTTGATTCTTCGGAAACTTCTCCCTGAACTAGTGATCTCTTGTTTTTCAAAATTGATGGGAATGCATCGGAGCTAGTAACTGTTACTGTTTCGATATTCTCAAAATTGTGCCCGTCCTTAGTCTCGCCACAGGCTAGACAAATAACAAGATCTTTGTCAGCAGGATTTTCGAGTAAGTTTCCACATACATTACAGAAAACAACTGAGCCATAAATCAGTGTTTGAGTATTGATTGCTCCGGAAGATTCTTTCATATTTGAACTTTGATAAATAAGTTAAAAGTCGACGGCAATTGATCTTTTGATCTATGTACAATTTATATATTCGATATCTATTAAAAGGTACGAACGTTACTAAAGAATCGAATAGAGTTTTTGATGTTTTTGATGTTTTTTTTTGACAGAAGGTAGCAGTAATGTCTATTAACAAAAAATTGTAGTACAAATAAATTTATCTTGCACTGTATAAAAAATTTTTTTTCTTAAAATAAAAAACATATTTACTCGGCTTATTGGTCCATTTTAAATAAAAAATAAATATTTAAAAAAGGGGTTTGATTTCAGTCTATTATTTGAAGCGCTCTGATTATTGGACAGTAATTTATTCGCGATAATTTTGGGAATACTAGCCAATAAATTGATAAAATAATTCAAGCTTTGGAGTAAATTATGGAATCCCATCAGCCATTAGATATGGACCAATTAAGAACTTTGAAGCAAAGTTAATAAAATGTAATATTTTGAAAAGCTAATTTACCTTTAAAAACAAAATTTAATATCTATACGACTACGACTACGACTACCACTACCACTACCACTACCACTAATCAATATTCCAAAAAAAAAAAAACAACTTTATTTATTCTTATGGAATATACAGATAATTAAATTACAATCATTTCCATTTTTTTAGCTGCTTTGCTTTATACTTTGCAGCTCGTTAACAAAACTTGGCCCTAAAAGTTACATTATCACTATTTGCTTTTATTAGTGAAACAATGTTGGATTGCTGTAAAAGCGAATAAGTATAAGCTATTGGTCAATGAAAGTTTTAGGTTTTAAGCCAATGGAAATGCGGTGGGACAATTGCAGCAAAAAAGCGGTAAAAAAATGAATTTTCACTACAATGTAAAAAAAGACTCGAAAGAGAAAATAAACAAAGCCAGAATTTCCAAAAAAAATCAAAATTAAATCTAAAAAAAAAAGAATATTAAAATTCTCATATACAATACTTATTCAATAGTTTCTCTTGAACCGATTCAAAACTTATACAATATTGTTTGTTTCTTATAATATCTTAAATTCAGATTTAATCAAAATACAGTGGAATGCTGCAGGACAACGACTCAGAGAAAGAATCTCATGGTACTTTAAACTTTTTAATTTTCATATCCATTTCTATCTAGAGATAAAACGCGCAAAACATCTTTTACCTTAAGTATAATATTGTTCTTATAAACTTTTCATCACTTCCTAAGGTAGCGAGAAGCACAGGCTTGATGAAACAGAGTTACCCGAAAACAAAATAAACGGTATTTTTTTTTAAATTTTATCTAATTTGAGTGCTTTTTCTATAAATATATATCATTTAACTCATTATCTTAAAGCAATATATCATCGAATTTAAAATTCAATATTTTAGACTCTAAAAAAGCCCGAAGTTCTATGAATATAAAAGAAACTCCGCTTAGTTTTGTAGATTCCGATATCTTATACAATAAAATAAAAAAAACCAACGATAGCGTTGATAATTTGGTTAGAAAGAACGTATACCAACAGATCAATTCCAATATCAAAGGCAGTTCTAACTTCTCTAATAGTAATAATTTTTCTTTTTTATGCTGTACACTTATACTAGAATTATATCTAATCTTTTTATTCTTAAAATTCTATTATAAAAAATCCCAGTTCTGACGAAACAAGAAACAGTACCTGGAAATGATAACATAAAAAAACCCAACGCTAAACAATTGCTCGTAGAAGAAAAAGAACCTGGTAAATTTCTTAAAATCTTGGATGTCCTAAATAACTTTTAAAAATTATTAGTTATTATCTAGAGTATTTATTAATTTATTAAATTATTATTAGAGAAAGAGGTTAAAAAAGAGTATACAATCCCATTTAAAGTAAAGCCTGCAAATTTTAATCCTGTACCATCCCTAAATCTTCGCTTTGCCGTTTGCAATTACGGAAGAGGAGAACGAAGAAATACTATCTTAACTTTAAAAGAGAATCCTGTAATTCACATTTATTACTTTTCACAATTATAGCTATCCTGATTTATCCCTAGAAAATTTTACTTCATTGTATTATTATAATTTATATATTTTTATGATTATGTAGCTAAGTGAAATTAGTAGTGGTGAAAATGTAATTGTAATCCACCCTGGCTCGAAATTTCTACGAATTGGATTAGCCAGCGACCCAATGCCTAAAGAGATTCCAAATATTATAGCACGTAGATTAAAAAAAATAGAAAAACCGATAATTTCTAATAAAAACAATTCCACAAATCCCCAAAATACTAGTGACCTGACCAAAAAAGACGGATCAATAAACGAAAATGATGCTGTAAATAACGTTACTAGTCATACTGCTAATGAGGATGGAAATTCTAAAAATGAAGCTATAATGGAAAGTGTAGCATCTATAAATCCTGAAGAAAAGTTAAACGCTGATTTAAAAAACGATCATTCAAATGACCTATCGCATAGCCCCGAAGATGAGGTTTTTTTTATTCTCTTTTTTTTTTTTAAATTAAATCTTAAATAGCACACTTATTTAAAATTATGGAATTTTATTCCTTTATTCTTCAGGATATAATATGCAAGCATATCGACATGCTTTGTATCGACCTGAAAAGAAAACAAAGAGAAACTAAAAGAAAACCTGTACCAAATGCGGTGGCTCAAGTTGTTTCGTACAACAAGTCTGTTTCCCCTGAAATAATACACGATCATAATGATCCATATAAAATTGATTGGATAGACCCAAACTTAGATCCATACTTATCAACTAACGCTTTTTACGGCGATCAGGTAAAATGAAATTTTCTGTATTATTTTCGTATCTCATTGTATTTACCAACGTTTGGCTACGATTTAATTAATATACATCATTTAGGTACAAAAATTAATCAACACAGAATCTTTTGTTGTAAAGGAGCCTATCAAAAGGGGCGTTTTCAATACCGAAGATTATTCCAGTATGGAAGTAATATTAAGCGACATTCAAGGGATTTGGACATTTGCAATTGAGGAGATCTTAGGAATTAATAAAAGAGATTTGAAAAATTATTATGTAGTTTTAGCTATCCCAGATTTATATTCCAAACACTATGTTGAGTCTCTTTTACGTATTTTACTTGAGTATATGAACTTTGGTGCCGCAACAGTTCACCAAAGCTCGGTTTTAGTTACTTTTGGGGCTGGTATTTCTAATGCTTGTGTTATAGATGTAGGTGCACAGAAGACTTCTATTTCTTGTATCGAAGATGGATATTGCTTACCAGATACAAGGTATTATCAAACTAAATCATTTGTTTTTAAATTGTGTTATTATTATTATTATAATTTACATTTATATTTTTTTTTATATTTTACTAACTATTAGAGTTGAAACTAAATATGGAGGTGACGAAATTACATATTTTCTAAGTGATTTACTTAACAGAGATTTCTTCCCGTATAAAGAAATCCAATTGAATAGAATATATGATTGGAATCTGATTAATAATCTTAAAGAAAGATATGTTACTTTAAACCTATCAGACGTCAATACTAGAGTATATGATTTTTATGTTAGAGTTCCAAAAAAACCTACAAGGAAATACATGTTCAAAGTTTATGATGAAACCTATTTAGCCCCATTTTGCCTCTTTTACCCTGAGCTAATTTCTGCCTACTCTAAGCCTCCTAAGTGGAATTCCGATCTGCTATTTTACCATAGCGGTTATTATTTAGACGACCAAAAATCTACTGTTGATGACCACACAAAACCAACACAGTATGGAAAGCTTCCATCAATTGAGAATCCAGCGATTCTTGAGCAAGAGCTTAAATCTGTAGACGAACAACTGCTTTCTATTGACCCTGTATCTGAAAGTCAGCCCAATATACCAGAAGCTCAAAGTCTAGATTCCGTTAGTGCCTCAAAAAAAACAACTGCAGTACCAACACCAGCGCCATCTTCGCCAGCTGGAAATAATTTGATAGCTCCTAGTTTTAATGAGCCAGCGACAGACAATATAGACGTCACAGCAGACTTCCAAATACCTAATAACGCATCAACACTAGGTAGTACAGAAAAGGTTGCTAATACTGAGTCATCTAGCAACTTACAAGCTTCTGGATCACATCTTAATATAGCTACTCCCTCAACAGAGCTAGTATCTCAGGCAGCTTCGTCATCCGGCACGAACCAACAAACCCCTGCTATTATGAGTAGGATTTATGAAACATCGGCTGTTGACGAGTTAACTCCATTAGACGCTGCAATAACTCATTCAATAGCTCATTCTGGTGGATTTGATAAAGTGAAGAGGTTTTATAATTCAATTATATTGGTTGGAGGAGGAATATCGTTTATACCTGAAATTAATTCCACTTTACAAGATAAACTTTATAAACTAGCAGATATTAGATCAGCTAACAACGAAATTGAAAAGATCGAAAAGATCGAGATTTTCCCATCGCCAAGGGATTTAGACCCGAGAGTTCTTGCTTGGAAGGGTGGCGCAGTACTTAGTAGGTTGGACATTACAAATGAATTATGGATTTACAACAGCGAGTGGAGGCATGTTGGAGCTAGACTGATTAAAGATAGGACACTTTTTCAATGGTAGTTAAGCGACCTTTTAAGAATATTATTCAATTTTTGCAATAGTTGAGATAGCCAATATAAAAGATAAATATGATATTAGTAAACAAGTAAAAAAAAACTGAAAATTCTATTTATTACCCCCGTTTTATTTTTATTTTCGTTCCACAGAATCTGATTGCTGACTGTTGACAAGAGCCTGCAAGATCGCTACCCTATAATTGAATTTTTTTTTCTTTGTCACGTTTTGATTTTTTGCTAGGTAGCTCAACCATGTCTTTAAAAATAGCTTTTAAAAGATCTTCATCTACATTTTTCAGCGATTTAAAGAATTCTATCCACATATTTGTTTCTTTGATTATTAATTCTATATCTTTAAAGTCTGTTTTGTTATTTTTTGTAGTGGTAGCGGTAGTAGTAGCAATTCTATAATTTGTATCTGAGTAATCATTTTCAGAAGGGCTTAGAAAATTACCTCTTTTTGTGTTTGATTCGATATCATTCGAGCAATTAGTGGGTATTTTTAAACATTTTGAAGACGTTTCAGATAAATTTGTAAAATCATGACCATCACGATACATGTCCGAGTTATCGAACAGTGATATTTTTTTTATACTTGGATCTTTGTAAATTTCAAAAACGTTTCGAACATTAAATCTTAGCTTTGGCTTTAAATACTCCATTGGGATGCTATTGACAGATTTAAGAAGTTTCCTGTATGATAACAAAAGACGCTTAGAATTCGAATTCATATTAAATACTATTTGCTTATCTTTTCTAATTTGTTCTGTACATGATTGTTGCTGCTATTTAGCTCTTTTTGAATCGTTTATTGCTTTTAAAGCTATGAAATTTCAAATATAGGGAAAGACTTGTAAGCAATAAACTGTTTTTTTTTCTATGGAATCACAAAAGAAAAAAATATTTACAAAGCTTATAACTGGCCATTATTGTTTTCATATCATTCATTTGCTCGGAATTATTGGATATCTATATTTACATCACATTTTACATCAGATTGAAATTGCCTAAAAAACCAAATATGTAAAAAAAAAAACTTGAACTTTATAATAAATCGTTATTTTTATTCATTATAATAATATTCCATTACTAAATCTTTTAAAAAAATTGAAATACAAGTAAAATTCATGTTAAAAAATTGATGCTTTAAAAGATATACTATAAATTTTCAGTACTCAAAATGGGAATGCCAAAAAACATCAAAGTGGACTATAATCAAGTTCAGAATGCTAAAAATATTTTGATGAATAAACTAACAGGAAGAGGTATATCTGATCTCATTGGCCTCGATAAACAATACGAGTAAGCAAATTTGACTGAAATAAAAATTGATTTATATATTATGAATATGTAATTATATTATTGAAGGCGTATACGCATATTAACTTAAAAAAAAAATGAAAAATGAAAAACTTTTAATGATCTTTGTTTTTTTAGAACCCTTTATAATGTATTAGATCGCACAGTCGAACATGGTGAAAGCAATTCTATATTGGTTTTAGGACCTCGAGGATCAGGAAAAACTTCTGTAAGTTTCAAAGTACTCAACTATGAACATTTTAGATATTAAAATATTATGTTTATAAAATATTAATATTAGATAGTAAAAAAGGCTTTACACGAACTAGAAAAGAATTTTAGCGTAAAAAGATCAAATTCTAGTTATTTTGTAATTAAGCTCTCAGGATTAATCCATTCAACAGATCGAATAGCATTAAAAAGCATAGCATCCCAACTTCATAAGAACATGAATTCTGAAGACGCTGCGAACGTATTATTTAACAATTACCTATAATATTAATTATATTTATATTTTTAAATTTTGTAATAAGATTATCATTCTTTCTACTAGCGTTGGATCTTATCCATAAAAAAAATTATTAATAATAAATAGAGAACTGCATCAGAATGGATGAATTTTTTGATATCAATGTTTCAAAATGGAGATAAAACTTCTACACCAGTTGTCTTCATTTTAGAAGATTTTGAGCTTTTTTCAATGCAACCAAAGCAACTACTTTTATATACCCTGTTCGATATAGCTCAGAGTAGACAAGCACCAGTTTGTGTTATTGGTGTAACAAGCAGGATGGTGATTTTTTTTATAATATAATAAAAAATTTTGACTTTTTAAAACTGAGTGAATATTAACTATTTTTTTTTTAAAATAGAATGTTATAGATCTATTGGAAAAAAGGGTTAAATCTAGATTTTCTCATAGACAAATAATCACTCCTTTAGTTTCAAATTTAGATGATTTTCTTAAAGCAGTCTATCACAACCTTTTGCTACCAACAAACTCGCCTAATGAAATAGATCCCACATATGCAGGATCTTTCAACAATAACCTCAAGGTATGCAAAAGTTATTTAGCACTTATTCAATATTTATTAATTAATTTTCTATGATATTTTTTCTACACAGGATTGTATTTTTAATTCAAAATGCACTGAAATATTTGGGTCTATTTTTGATTTTGGCAAAGATTTTTCTCTATTGTATAAAGTCTTGGTAATCACTCAATTTTCTAATACTTATAAAACTCTTTTAAATTTATACCATTTTATTTTCATTTAATAATAGACATTATCCTTATCTGATCTAACCACTGATGAACCTTTCCTAAACTTTGACTCTATTTTATCTGCATACAAAAGTGCAACAATTGATCAAAAATATTCGCTGCTAAAAGGTAAAAAATATCACACGCCACCTTTTTATCTCATGACTTTTTTTTAAAATACATATTTTTCTTTTATATATAGGGATTTCACTCCTCGAGTTTTATCTTCTTATATCTATGAAGTCTTTACTAAGTATTGGCGATAAACACTTTAATTTTGAAATGGTTTATGACGAGTATAAAAAGATTATAAACAGATACGTAATTTCATCGACATCTGGAGGATCTGTTAAGCTCCATAAGAAACCAATTGCTTTAAAGTCATTTGAGTATTTACTCTTAATCGAATTAATAGGATTCTCTAGCAACCATAATACTAGTTCAGGGATCGATACAGCAGCTGATGCTGCCGTTTCTGCCGGAAATAAAAAACCTCGTCAGACCTCTGGAAACGGAATGAAGGAATTTTCAATGATGAAGCTTTTGCTTGATCCAAATTTGATTGTACAGGCAGCTAGTAACAGACAGGATTTACCTGTAGTTGTTAAGAGATGGGTTTGTCAATGATTTCAGAAATAGATTTGTGCTATTTTATTTTTTTTGGAGGGGAGGGGTTAAATATAATTATAATGCACATATTATTTTTTTATATTTACAGCATGAATTTTATTTAAAGTATATATGTATACTTCATGTAATAGGAGTTGTGCTTTGATTATAAAAGCAACATAAATGCTTATTATCAAAAAATTGCGGAGAGTTAAATTTTATTATATAAAACTTATTTATCTTCAGCGATTAAAATCGACAGTTATAAAAAATATAATACATTTTATATAGTTTAAATTTTTGTGTTTTTAGTTTGTTTAAAAATATTCAATGAGGTTTCGATTTAAATAGCTTGTGAGATACATTGATAACTATTTTATACT
>LSSN01001660.1:0-12977 GCA_001970855.1 Smittium culicis
TTATTATTATTATTATTATTATTATTATTATTATTATTATTATTATTATTATTATTATTATTATTATTATTATTATTATTATTATTATTATTATTATTATTATTATTATTATTATTATTATTATTATTATTATTATTATTATTATTATTATCGCTTTAATCAAGGAATTTGTTTGATAAATTCCATATAGCATTACTATTTTTTACTGAAAAATATGATTATCGATTTAAATTGTTTTTATAGGCTATAGGTTAAAAATTATATAATTTTAATTAATATAATTAGAAATAAACCTTAAAATAAAATTTCATTAATAAATTATAAAAATTATAACCGAATAAAGCCTAATTTTTGTAAATAAATAAATAGAAATAATATAAGAGTTACTCACGATTATCAATAGTGTTAAGCATGAAGTGAGGAATGAAAATAAGGCTAATGATTGGCTGAAATGGAACTAAAACTAAGACTAAGATAGTTTTATTTATTTAATATTAAGGGATAATAAATATTTAATTGGATAAATATAATAAAATAAATAGTCCATTTATATTATTCTGAAAGATGGATAAAGGTTATACTTTTATACTATTGAAGAAAAATCTAAATGATATTACTAATTAAAGATAATTAAAAAATAATTAATAATTTTCAAATAATATCTTGTTGAATATTATGAAATGTTATAGAAGGTTCTAGGAGGGACTGGAAATAATCTATGAATAACATTACATAATGTTATATAAGGTTCTGTTGTATTTCAAAATGTTTCATAAAATTCTAGATTGTTTCTGTGCATAATAAATAGAGGGCTGATTTATAAGTAATTTAATATTTTGTATCGACTTAATTAAAGAAAAACATAATTACATACACCCATAACTTTGGTGCTAGCCAAATATAATTCTCAGTATGAGTCATAGTAATTTAATGAACATGGATAAAATTTCATCTTATTCAAATATATAAGAAATCCGAAGCATTAAATTAGCATATTTTAGAAGCCGTTCTTTCTAATCCATGTATCATATCCAAAAACGAGCGATTATATAGGCTCTTGTGCTCTCATCTTCAAACAAATCCTTCTGAAATGTGCCTCAAGATAAACATAGGCGTAATTTTATTATTTTTTTTAATATTGTATTTCATTCAATTTTGGTTTATAAAAAAATTATAAAAAATCATTGAATCAGAAAAAAAAGATCCTAAAGTTTAGTTGACATTTTCAACAATTCAATTTAAAATGGACTAAATTTTAATATTAATTCTTTTTCAAAGAAATTTATGATAATTTCAAGATCTGGGTTACAAGAGTGCAAGGCAAGTTAAGTCAAAAGTTATATTTACTATAAAGATATTTATTTATTACTATTAGAAAGTATAAAAGATACTAGATTTCGAATTCAAAACAGTAAAAACGTAACCTTTTTATACTTTTTCCGTTTCTTGCTTTTAGGTCATAAACTTCAAAGAAAAACTACAGAATAAACTAAAAAGAAAGCTATGGAAAAATAACTGTTTTATTAGTAATCGAAATAAATCGTTATCGATGTTTAAAATATGAACGCGTAAAATTATTACGTAAGAAAAATTAAAATCGATAGGAAATTTCGGAAATGTTCTAGAACGTTTCATAACATTCTAGAGCATTGCTGCTGATGATATCTGAATGTTCCGCAACATTCTACAAAGTTCTAGAAAGTTCCGTTCAAGACAGATAATTTATTTTGAAACAAAGAAAAAATTTTTTTTAATTCCTTAATATTCTTAAAATTATAATCATATCGATTTTTTTTTCATGTCCATATTTTATGCTATTGATTGAAATTCAATAATTTATTCTATAAAAGGTGATAGTCTTTAAAAAAATGATTTATTTCATTCAAAAATAAAACTAAATAGCTCAATCTATCTTCAACCAGGTTTTTTTTAGTTTTAGTAATATTTTTAATTTTTTGGTACTATTATTCTTCCATTAGGTATATTTTTCTAGTAATTATAGGTTGGAAATTTTATATAGTTTAAAAAATTGCTCAATTTGCCCCTGGTAGAGCTAATTTTTTAATTTTTAAAGATTTATTCAAGTTCACGCTGAATAATTATATTTCTATCTTTCTTTCATCCTTATTATTTTTTGGAAGTTTTTGTTGGTTTATTATATGTTTAAAAATAAATTAACGAGGCTAAAATGATTATCAATTTTATTTCGAATGTATATTTTAGCAAGCTATATTTATTCCTCTTCATTTTTTTGATTACCAATAATTTTCTCATAGTAATAGAAATAGCAAATAGCAAATAGAAACTTGATATTTTATATTTTTACGATATAGGCTTTGCCAATATTTGATAAAGTAAATAAAGCCCTAATCTTCAAAGGATCTCTGATATGTAAGTAATTATTTAAAATAAATCTAAAATAATTATAATTCATATGAGTATGCATAAATATGTAAAAAAGAGTACGGAAAATATATGAATTGTTTTCATCAGGGAATTTTAAAATTTAAAAAAAAAAGAAACAATGATTTGATTTCATTTATTTAAAATAAATAAATAATTATACTACCCATATGATAAAAAGTGCAGATTAAGAAATTATATGATAACTTTAATACGTGATTATGGACACAATTAACAATTATTTTTTAAAAAACATAATCGTATGAAATCGTTTACATATAATTAAAAGATTATTTTTTGGCTTTACATGAAATTAAGTAATCATTACCAAGTTATTTACTTTGACAAAGCATAATTTTTAATTTTTTTTGATAGAATTTTCAAATCAAATGTCTTTTATATAAAAAAATAACAAGTTTGGCATATGATCTTAGAATGCTATTGATTTTATAAAATTGAATGGTTCAAAAATAGTTGTATGGCTAATAGAGATATGAAAAAATATAAAAAATTGCTTGAATAATATAAAAAATCAAAAAAAAAATTCAATTGACAATATTTTTTCTCAATCAATCAACCCAATACATGTTTTGTGGATGAATAATATATTAAAATTTTAAAAGTTTAAAATTTCAAACATAGACATGGTATTACAGAACTTACAATTTAAAAAATGCAATTGCTTTGAATCACAGCTAAAAAAATAAAAAATGCTAGACCAATAAGGCCAGAATCTAAGTTAAGTTTTAATGATTTAAGCATTGATATGAAATGGTAATTTAAATATTTCTGTGTTGAGAATCAGCAACATATAAAAATATTATCTAAAAGATAATAATTACAGTTTAATATGAAATATTTAAAATTTGATCAATAGTATCGCTTTGATTTATTGGTCCGAAATTTCCTGGTAATTTAAGCGGCATAAAAATATAAATATATATTGAATTAATAAAAGGTGTTATTATCAATAATTTAATTAATAATCTTTTGATTCACAAATATAAATGAACTCTGCTAGTATATATATATATATATATATATTAAGGTAGTCTCAGTTCTATAAGCTTATTCTATAGAATTACGGCGCCGTTAATAGGTATTTTTAATTTCCAAAAATTTTTTTATAAGTCTTGGTAATGAGAAAGATATGGTATACTAAAATAATTGATATTTACCTTAGAATAAGGTATTATTTAAATTATTGAAGAGCATTATTATTTTTTATGAACTGTTGTCAATTTAGTTTTTATTAATTCTACTCGTATAATTATAGTTTTTAAAATAAAATAATACATTTTATATACCATAAAAAACACTAATAAGAACCTCAATAAAGTTATATGAGACGGAATAGACAGAAATATGTATTTTTAAACTAAAAAAACTTTTCAGCTAGTCTATGTAATTTTTTTAAAAAGCAAGTTAAAGAGATTCTAGTTTTGAGTTTCAAAGAATATATTATTGCTCTAAGTGCTTTTGTGCTGGTAATTATATAATTTTAAAACGTTAACGGTGTTATATTAATTGAAAGTGCTTTTTATTTTTTCTATACTTTTCTGATAATTTTTTTTGTAATATTTATTAAAGGGGAATGTTGGTTTAAACGGTTTTTTACAGTATAAAATGACTTATATGAGCTATATTTTTCAAAAAGTCTTGTAAATAATAGAATCTGTGAGAAGCGGAACTTTTATTCTTATAAGCTTTATTTGAGCAAGTTTATTAGGTATAATTGTTGATTGTAAGAAATATTCTATCTGGAACTATTTTCAATTATGGCTAAACAATGTAACTAAGGCAGATAGTGGCGAAAATAATTAGCGGATATGGTAATGACTTAATTATGGCCTAATCATATTCTATTCCAAGTGACCTGAGTGCTGAGGTGAAAAACAGCAGTTGAAAAGCTTTCGATTATAAATTAATTTAGAACATTACAATTTGTCGAGTTGATCTAAGACTATGAGCCAATTAGTAACAGCTTTTTTATTGTATCACACGTAAATAAACCATCCGTGCCAGTAATGCTCAAATCGATAGAGTTAAACGCCGCTTTTTCCCGTATTAGATATTTAAATAGCCGTTTTGTAATTACTATACTGCTGGGTTTATTTTATAATCTGCGCCTATTTGCTGCGTACTAAAATGGCCAATAATTAAGCAGGTTGGGTGTAGATTAGTAATGTAATATATATTGGTTTAGCTGGTATATCAAAGATGGCCAGCCACTCGTAAGTGCGTAAAAATAGCCTATATTTCAATCAATCCGTTGGGCTACGAAGCGATTGGCGTTTGAAAAAGTGGTTGAGCTCATTTTTCATTTGTTGGTGTTTTCCAGTGGCTAGGTTAAATAAAAATTTTTAATCTTATTATAAAAGTATTACTATATATTTTATAGCGCAAGTTCCGCACTCCTCTAATAATCTAGAGCAAATCCTAATTAATAATACAGTTCATATATTAAATAAATACAGTCAATATGTATTACATATACATTGTGTAAGCATAGAACTATTCTAGTTTTCCAATTGTATGCTGTATAAGATATAGATATTCAGAGTTGGATTAAGGCGAATAAACAATTATCAATACCTATTACATATACTCTAGTCCATATTAGTAAGCCAGTTTAGGAATTTAAGTAAGTTCTAAACATGGCTGGCTCTTTTTGATAAGTTTCCGCTTGTTACTGCGATACTTTTTTTCAGCCCCCTTCTAGCTAGTGCTCTATAAGATAGTTAACCTTTTCGCAGGCGGTGGAATATTTTTGATCTTCAAAATATACCCAACTATTCTTAGTTAAAATATCTAAATTCTGAGGCTTTAACAAACATCGGTGTATTGTAAAATATGTGCAAATAATAGATTTGATTATAAATCATATACGAATCAACAAATTGATTATTTTAAAGAGTGTTGGACGGGAAAGGGTTAATATATTGGCTCATTAATAGTATTAAGTGGCTTATTTATTTAATGCCACTCTACAGCAACATCAATCATTGAATGAGTCTCGGTATTATATTAGAATTTTCATACGCAGTTGATAGTTTTTGGCAAACTCAAAATGGCCTACCGCATTAGAACGAGTAAACCCACATTTGATATCACTGCCAATTTATTCTACTAAACTAGCCAATAATATTAACCTGCTATAATTAGCAATTATAGTTAGCTATATATATTCTCCATACATTACAAAAATTTAAAATATACTGTGGCGTAATTTCAATCATTGATTTACAAAAGATATAAGAAACAATTTTGTATGTACATCTAAATTCAGAATCGTTTTGTAAAAAGGATTGCTAAAGTTTAAAAATCTATTCCAAATAGAAGTTTAAAAGACTAAAAACAGCAAATGCATTTAGAAAAACTTGGACTAGCAACTTTACACACTGAAAAATCACTTGAAAATATTTATTTTTAACTGGCATTCTATTTCATGAATTCAATTTATTATGTTATTTCGCTATAATGATTCTGTGAGCTAATATACGCCAGATTGCTTTCACTTTTGTTTTATTTTTACAGCCAACAATTCACAATAATTATACAATACCACTGACACCAAAGATTCAGGTAAATTAGAACAGAAGATACTTATGTATGGCTAGGCAAAATTCTTGCTATATTCATGCTACTTTGTACTTTTAATACCAATTTTATTTTTTACTAGCAGATATAATACATGTCAAGCAATATTTAATTCAAACCAAGTGTAAAATATTTTTAGAAATTTCTAGATTTAATTATCATTTCAACTGAAAAGTTGTGTCGCTGGAATTTCAAAACGATTAAACGATTAAATTGTCTGATTACTACCCTTCTCAAGCTTATTATAACTAATATTCACATAAGGATTTTTTTGTGTTTAATTTAATAAAATCAAATTATTCATTTCTCATAATTAGAGTAATGGTATGTGGGGTTGGTTTACATGTAATTTTTAATAGTTGGAATGTCTTATTTCAATGATACTTGAGTACCCCCCCCCCCCACCGGCCTCATAAAATGTTATAATTAGTTGTTCTATTAGTAAGATTGAATATGAACGTTTATCCCTTCAGGGACGGTTATCTATTTTTGAACTACAAAATTTATCCAACCATAATGCATTCTGATAGTTCAATATAGTATGTAATAATTTATTAGCTATTTGCGTCAGTATATACATTAGCAAATTATCTATAATTGATAATCCAATTATGGTTTTTTTTCAAGCTTTAGAATGTTGGCCTTGGAAAGGCTTAAACCTTTTACGCGTAGTAGACTATTTTTAATCTATAAAATATAGACAACTTAATTCGATTAAAATACTTTAATTCGGAGGCTTTAAGAAATATTATTATAAATTCAATTTTTCAAAGAGCGTTGAACGAAAAATGGTTAAAAAAGTTTTTGCCGCTCGTAAAGTCGGCATAATAATCTACCTAGGATCTTTATACCTTCCAAGTTTATACATTAAATGATCAAAAGCTTTGAAATTTTTGTATCTATTTTTTTTTTTTTTTTTTGAAAAGTTAGTAAACCCTTAATCCATCAA
Source organism: Smittium culicis (assembly GCA_001970855.1). Classification (NCBI taxonomy): domain Eukaryota; kingdom Fungi; phylum Kickxellomycota; class Harpellomycetes; order Harpellales; family Legeriomycetaceae; genus Smittium; species Smittium culicis. Next base: position 6,953 of record LSSN01001660.1, read on the forward strand.
AAGTAATCCATCAGCTTTTGACCCAAGTGTAATCTATACTAGTGTTTAATTTGGAACTTACAAGGGAGATCAACTAACCACAAAATTCAAACAATGCCCAAACCAAGTTTCATTTTCACTTATAAAAATGATAAGCGTTAAATATAATAAAAGTTTAAATGAGCCTGTCATATACAGAATATTAGCGTGAATAGTGCTTATCAGTTTTTTTATATTTTCTTTTGGAGAATTAGAAGAACAAAAAATTAGTAATAAACAGAGATATTTGATTCCTTTATTTCTAGTAGACTAAATATATAATTAAATGTGAACAAAAATTTTAATCTAAATAGAAATTTCTAGATTTTTACAGCTAATGAATTTTAATTTAAATGAATAATTTTTTTTTAACTAAGATATTCAAAATTTACACTGTAGTAATTAGAAAAAGTCATAATATAAAAATATCATTTCTAGATTTTTTAATATACTATTTTTAGTAAAAAACAGCGACAGAATACCTGCATATTTTAAGGTTAACTTCAAATAATGATTATGGTCTATTGAAGAATGATTCCTTGATATATCTAGTGTATAAATAACCCCTTTTCTTTAGGTTATCTCTAGCGGTAATCAGAAAATAGTGATATATTAATTAAAACAAACAAATGCAATTTTATATATGGGAGATTCTTGGAGTGAGAGGGAATTTTATCCTTGGAATATTATTTGCTAGTGAAAATTAGAATATTTTATTGGATAAGCTTATCAATTCACTTGATAATATATGGGTGATTTTATACAGTTGTGGAACTATTTATTATTATTTTTCTGGTTATGATCTTTGTGTTTAATTTTCAATCCTATTAGAAAATGCCATCGGGTGAATAAACTGATATAACCAATAGCTATATCTTATTTTAATATGCAAATATATTTTTAACTGTTCCCCACCCAACAATCTTAAAATTATGAGTTTTTTGATTTGTTTATGATTTAAAATAAATTAATTATTTCCTGTATAGTGCAACAAACAAACACTTCTAAAGGCCTCGGAATAAAAGTATTTTAACCGAACACAGTTAGCTACACTTGGCTGATTAAAAATAGTTAACCGCCGGTGAAAGGGTTAATGAAAAAAAAAAGGACCGCTTCTCTAGGAATCTATCACATACGAATTGAATTTAAACCATAAATAAAATTTAAAGCAAAGGAAAAATTTAGTAGAAAAAGTTCCACTCTTTAAAAGAATCTCCCATATATAATTACAAGTATTAGACCCTTTTTAGGATAGTATGCGATTTCAGCTTACCTAAACATACCAAAAAATTAAAATACGATAAATTAACCATGAATATATGTAAACTTCTCAATATTTATAGTATAATTTCAATCACATAAACTATAAATAAAATAAAAATTAAATAAAGTTCTATCCATTTATTAACAATGCATCTAAAAATCAATTATTTTCGTAGATACCTATATTATAGCAAAAACTAGAAATAGCGACTCGTTCATCATTTTTACGAATATTTTCGTTTATTATTCTTAAATTTAAAAATAAAATACTTCAATAGTCTATAGAATTTATTAAGCTATACAAAATACCCTTTGATTTCACCTAGAGTTCATAAATGGTCAATTGATGTTAAATTATGAGACCCATAATTAGAAATTGCCCATGAATATTACAAAATTCATATTTCTGTTGAATTGCCATTTCAAACACTGTAATTCTTATGCACTTTGAGACGTAAAGTTTTTTAATATGGGAGATTCTAAACAAAGATATCACATAGCTTCTGATTAATGTTATTAGCTTTGACATTTTAAAAAAAACATTATTTGCGAAATTGAATAGGTATAATTGGTATAATATTTATTCATTTATATTAAATATTTTTATTTGCTTAAAAAAAGAAATAATTTTACTCATTGGCCATTAATTTTTTACTGTATTTTATTCACTGTAACACTTTACACTATATAATGACTTCTTCAACAAGAGTCTCTAGTATATCTAACCCTTTCTTGAGAAGAGTCATGAGAAATGTCTAAATTATATATCCATTCATTATTAGTTTCCAAATTTTATATTTGTCACTGGAATTAAACAAAGCAAAATTACCGAAATTACAAGGGTTAAGTTGTTAGTGTCATTTATACTTGACTGAGTTTAGTCTATCAAAAACGACTTACTGCGGCTGAAATACTAAACTGACAAAAGTATGTTGTGTCAATTTAGGATTTAAGAGCCAAGCTACCACAATTGAGTTGACTAATAATATATTTAACAAAATGCAAAGTTTATATAACCCAGGCATTATTTATTTATCATTATTTCAAACAAAGAACATAATTTAAATATATCTAAAGTAAATATACTAATTTTACATATGGCTGAATATTTCTGAGTACAGCGACTACTAGATTAAATTTTTACTGAAAATTAAGCTAAATTATAACTATAAGCCTTGCAGAAAATTTTTATATGAAGAAAGTATCATCTGCCAACTATTATAAATAATCAATACTAGACTATAAAATTCATGGCAATTAAGACCCGGCTAGTCCTAAGAGCTCCCCATTTGAATAGAATCCTGAAGATTAATCAACTGTATGTATACTAAAGCTATGCTTAGAATAAAAATTTCAAAATATATAAAAAGCAAATAGATTACTAGTAATAGTCATTAAAAACCCATTGAATGATATTAAACATGCAAATTATAGATTTCTGTCGAATAAATTGTTGCGAATAATATACCAATATACAGATATTACTAATAATTGTGAAAAAGTATTAAAATCTATTAATAGATACCCATATATAATACTGAATAAATCATAATTATATAATATTACAAATACAGTAAATATAGTATAGTTGATCAAATGGAAGCGAATAAAATATATACTATTAAGTAAAATAGTAAAATTATACAAATAAAAATTATATTTGGCGGTAAATAATAGCGATTGCGCTGCTATAGCAACATCGAATAGGGAAATAAAGATAAAAGACATAAGAAAATTTTGGTAAGTACATTATTCAAATGGCAAACCAAATCAGAGATTACATATTTTACAGGTATATTCAAATAACAAGCACCATCAAAGCAATATGTAGGGAATAACTTAAGCCATAATTACGAGATACAGCAATAGGAAGTAAAAGTATTAGTAGGTAAATTCCAACAAAAAAAAATTCCGAAAACTTAGTCGGAATTTATAATAAACGAATGCCAAAAAAAAAAACACAAAAACCCTGATACAAAATAATTTAATATTTAAAAAAAATAGGGATCAGGAAATACTATAAATAGTATGAAGTCCCTCTACTATGGAGAAAATAACTACTCATATAAAAATTCATTTAACATTCACTCACTATAGAATTTAAGACATGTTGTTCAACAAACTCAAAGTATTTAGCTATATTTTGGGCTTGGCAGGTTTAAGTACCTTAAATGCAAATGTCATTCACAATCAATTTATTAAAAAACGAGACTTTCAAGGTATCAAACCATTCATATTGGGTGGTACTGATGCGGAATTTGAAAATCATTCATCAATAGCGAGCTTAATGTCCACGCTTAGACCCGACTACTTGTGTACCGGTTCGCTGATAGCGCCAAATGCTGTTATTACGGCAGCCCACTGTATTTATCACACAGACACAGTGGATGAAAAAAACTGGCCAACACTTATTGTAGGGTTGGGAAGTACTCAAAAAGTTCCTGAGAACAAAAACCAATATAAAGTAAAACATGTTTATGTAAACCCAGGATTCGTAAACGATGAATCAACATTATTTAGAGTAAGTATAAAATAAAAAGCTAAATATAAAACATTGAAATCTGAAAATTAGAATTATATATTTAACAAGCTTTGCATCTGTATTAATTTTAGAATGATCTTGCTATATTAATTTTGGAAGAGTGTGTTTCTCCAGATATTGCAGTTCCAATTGAAATTGCTGGAGCCAATAGTGCATTGGATGACGAATTCTATGCAACCGGGTTTGGATCAGTATCACCAATAGTAATCCAATATAGCAATCTTCAAGAATTATTGGTTACTTCTACAAATGATGACCCAACCTTTTGTCCATATTATTTCAGAAATGAAGGAGAAGTCGGTAAAACCGTTCTTTGTATAGATCAATCAAGTGATAGCGGTAGTTGTTTCGGAGATAGCGGAAGTCCTCTGTTGACTTTAGACTATAAGAAATTAGTTGCTGTTGAATCTAGTATTGTATCTGATGGCAAAGGTACTTGTACAGTCGACGGTACATTTTCATCTTATATTATATTGGCAGGATACCTAGATTGGATTAATTTATACGTACCGTGCAATGGTCCAAACTGTAAGCTTGATGTATGCTCACAGACTTCAAGCAGTTCTTCCATAGCCTCAAGCAGTTCTTCTATAGCCTCAAGCAGTTCTTCTTCTGTCTCAATCAGCTCTTCATCCGAGTCACAATCTAAAGAATGCGAGTTCCCATTAACTGACGTAACAGATTTGCCATCGTCTGGCAGTCCAGCTGCTCCCATTTACGACGAAAATCAGCGCAAAAAAATCCCATGTGTTTCCATAAATTTCGACATATCATTCAATGTAGACAGCAGTGCAGATTCCTACTTTATCGTAACTGACAACGATGGTATTGACGTAAACGATTCAATAGTGGCCAGAGCAGGACTATCTTCTGGAATATACGAGCTCGGAGACAACAAAGTCACCAGTTCGACCAAATATGATCCAAACACCAAAGTTAATATCAGACTAGTATCCGACGATATTGGGGTGATTATGTATATAAATGGACAAATCATAGTCAGAATTGATGCAGGCGATTATGGATATCCATCAAACTTTAACAACACTACCAAGTATATATATTACGGAACATCAAAAGCAGGAACTGATATTACAGACATATTAGTTGTTTGCAAGAAAATCGGTGATGTGTGCGATATAAACATAAATTCAGTCACATCAACGTCAGAACTCACAACAACTTCGGCGAGCATTTCTTCACCAGATTCAAGTTCAACTTCAATTGAAACTGGAGAATGTAATCTATCAACCAAGTTTAATGATATTACTATCGATTCATCGTTAAAAAATGACAATTATGATCTCAGTAACCCATTATCATTACCTTGCCCAGGAGAAGAATTTGTAGTTTCATATACTGCAAAAGCAGACTATGACCTGGATATAGTATTTACCAGTTCAGAAGGATATTACTCTGCGTTAACAGTGTTTGAAATATTTCTTAATGTACAAAGCGGGGATAAGTATAGTTATAGTGCAGGAGTAAGAAGACAAAATTCAGTAACAAAACGTAGAATAAATGAGGCCACAAAATTATCAAAGAGAAGTATAACTAGTAATATAAGAATAGAATTATCTAATAACATATATTCAGTGTATGTAAATAATGGATTTATAATCTCTTTCAAAGCAACTACATTAAAGGTAGCACAGTTTTACTTGGCACCGTATAAAGGAATAGCAGAATTTAGTGACATTTACGCAGTTTGCAAAAACAGATTTGTTGAATGTGAAAGTACCCTAACATCCACATCAGAATTAAGTTCGTCTGTAACAATAACCAGTACATCTGTCACTGACTCCAGCACATCAGTTTCTGAAACCAGCCCATCTGTCACTGAATCCAGCACATCAGTTTCTGAAACCAGTCCATCTGTCACTGAATCCAGCACATCAGTTTCTGAAACCAGCCCATCTGATACTGAATCCAGCACATCAGTTTCTGAAAGCAGCCCATCTGTCACAGAATCCAGCACATCAGTTTCTGAAACCAGCCCATCTGGCACTGAATCCAGCACTTCAGTTTCTGAAACCAGCCCATCTGTCACTGAATCCAGCACATCAGTTTCTGAAACCAGCCCATCTGTCACTGAATCCAGCACATCAGTTTCTGAAACCAGCCCATCTGTCACTGAATCCAGCACATCAGTTTCTGAAACCAGCCCATCTGATACTGAATCCAGCACATCAGTTTCTGAAA
>LSSN01001662.1:0-18418 GCA_001970855.1 Smittium culicis
CCCCCCCCCCCTCCCTCCTAACATAATTATTTTTTCTTCCTTTAACACTATTAATTTACATTTTTATTTCATTTTTATTGCTTATTAGCTCGGAGGCGGAACATTCTGGGGCCTATTAAATTTACTCACCGGATCAAAATCGTTTGATGGTAATTCACTTTTTTATTCATATTCCCTTTACCCTCTAACCGTCTACTATTTTCCTCCATAAAATTCTATCACCATGTTTTATCCGATCTTTTTTTTTTTTGTTAGAAATGCTTGATGTAAGCAAATCTGGAGATAACTCGAAAGTTGTAAGTATACTCCTCCATTTAAAACTCGCCATCTGTACTTGATACTGCATTGTTATTTTATATCCAAATAATCGTTATTGATTTCATTAATATATTTTTTTTATTTTTTTCTTTTGCCTTATAAAAGGATATGATGGTTGGTGACATCTATGGAACTGATTATGACAAAATCGGTCTAAAAGCTACCGCCATCGCCTCTACTATGGGCGGAGTTTACAGAAAAAATTTACACAAGGAATACAATGACGCTGATATTGCCAGATCCCTTCTATATATGGTTAGTAACAATATTGGCCAAATTGCTTATTTAAATGCCCAACTCCATGGAATCAAAAGAATTTACTTTGCTGGATACTTTATCAGAGGTTTTTTTTTACACTTTTCTTTATCAACTGTTTTAATTTTAGTCAATTTATTAATACCCAATATCTTTTATTTTCTAAAAAAAAATTTTAGGTCACACTTTAACTATGCATACACTTTCTTATGCTATAAACTTTTGGTCCAAGGGTACTATGAATGCTTTGTTTATGAGGCATGAAGGCTTTTTGGGTGCTGTTGGCGCTTTCATTAAAGCAGATCCAACTCTCCTTCCTGATAAGCCTACTCGCAAAGGAAGAATGGGCTCATTCACTGAAAATTTCGTCGTTACTCAGGACTTAAATGGTACAAACGTTAGCATGATAGGAATATTCGACAGAGCTTCTACCAAATTGCTCCCTCTCCCGCAACTAATAATGCAAACAAGCAAAGAAGATTCAAGTGAAGATTTAAATTCATTAACTAGTACTCACAGAGTTTATGACCCTGATACGTTTGACTTGGTTAGTGATACTGAGCTAAGAAATTACTGGTTTGAAGTAATGAGAAAGTGTACTGATAACCTGATTGACCTAGCTTCTTCAGGAAAACTAAACTTGAATCTACCAGAAGATTTAAGTAAACTGGATAAATTTAAAAAGATATTCAGCTCAAGAATTCAAACACTAACAGTCTCCCCATCCGCTTATGGTAAACTCTCCGTCAGAAGTTTGCTTAACTTGTGCGAGCAGTGCTTGCATGAAATCGGATTTACAGATTTGTACTCTAAAATAAAGTCTATCGAAAGTGAATCTGTAATAAAAACCCTTCCTGCTCTATTCAAAGAAGTCGACTCAATTACTGATAAAAAAGTTCTTGTTAAAACATTACTGCAAAGAGTTGTTACAGGTATAAAATAAGTCTAAATAACTGATAAATCATTATTTAAAAGCAGTTTACATTATATGTAGTTTATATTTAGCATTTAGTGCTAATATTCACAAAAAATTAATTTTCTACTATATATATTTATTTTTTCTTAGGTAATATGTTTGACTGGGGTAGCAACGAAATCATCGGATTTATACAGTCTCAGCAGGACAAGATCGATTTTTCCTTTTTCCAGGACAAAATAAATTTTGATTCAAGTTTGAACAACTCATCCAAGTTCATTGAAAAGATAACAAGCGGTGATGGTCATACATACAAAAAAGCCGTAATTTTCATGGACAATTCGGGCGGCGACGCTTTCTTGGGCGTACTGCCATTCGCCAGGTTTCTATTATTTAGTGGAACAGACGTTATCCTTGCCGCTAACTCGCATCCAGCACTCAACGATATAACTTCATCTGAGCTGACATCTTACTTGGACAGAATTGCGCAGTTCGATAGCGTTATCAGCAGCAAGATAAAAAATGGCAACCTTGTAGTTTGTGGAACTGGTAGTGCCAGCCCATGCCTTGACTTGAGCAGACTTAGCGAAAAGTTTGTGTCGCATTGCAAAGACGTCGATCTCGTTATTATTGAAGTAAGTTTATTCTGTTTTTTTTCCTCATTCACTATTTTCAATCAGCCTTCACTTCATAAAACAACCTTTATTAATCAGTGAAAAGTTTAAAACCATATTTGCCACATATTAACCATTTTTAAAATCGTACACTTTTAATTTTTTTTTTGCTCTCTTTGGAATGTTTAGGGAATGGGAAGATCAATACACACAAATTACTATGCGAAGTTTTCAGTCGACTCGCTCAAAATCGCAGCATTTAAAAGCAAGAAATCTGCTGAGCTGCTAGGATCCAACTTGTATGACGCTCTATGCTACTTTTCAACCCCGGAACTAAAATAGCCGCCATTTATTATTACTAATATATTATCTCATCGAAAACTTTCTTATTGACTATTACTATTTGTGCTATATTTTTATTTTGCTTTTTCTTAAATATAGATTAGCCCTTTTTCCTATTATTATTTTTTTTTGATTTAGTACTTTTAAAAAAATTTCGATTCTCCTCTTCCCTTTCCGCAGTTTATTTTCATTGCGGTAGTTGTAAATAAATAGATAAATGAGTAATCTAGTTGGATAGAATTCACTACTTTCTCCTCATTAACTTGACATACAATGAAATGCTAACTAACGTTTCCGCTTCTACTCTAGAACCCAAACCAAAAAAAAAAAAAGAAAGAAATAAAAATCACAAAATCAAAAAATAGTTGCTTTTTTCAAATAAAAATAATTAAAGTAAAAGAAGTTTGATTTCTTACCAAAGAAGAAAAAAAAAAGAATTTTTATTAAAATTACAAAAAAAAAATTTATATATTATATATTATAAATATATAAATATGAAATTCTCAATTTTTTTTAGAAGATGATATGGGAAAAAGATTTTTCTGAATGGTATCCGCAATAAGCGAGTTGTTGTGGTGTTTCGGCACATTTGCAGATTTCCGCAGAAATTCCCACCTCGCCTTAGCTTGCTTCCAATTACACGCGGTTCCTGACTGGTTTAGAAGCGTCGTGACAAGTTTCCAGCTGATTCTTGCTCTTGGGTTATAGTCATTCGTGATATTATTACTACAGTTGTTGGTATTACTTGGATTTTCGTTATTACTACTAGATGGTGTTTGTGATGATACTTGCTTAACAAACTTTATTAGGTCAAGGTCAGATTCAAGAGACCATGTTCGATCGCTTTGTTGGGAGCTATAGTTAATCTGACAAGTCTGGATAGCTTCGTCGTTGGGTGAGCTATTAATAATCGGTGGCTGCGGATCAATCGATGGTGCTGGTGGCTGAGCTGGTGCAAAGCTGTTCCACTTTCCTCTGCATTGGGAGGCATTGCGAGTTTTTAAAATTGAAGAAACAGCTTCCCACTGTACGCCAATATCTTGACCAAACTCAATGTTGTCTGTATGAAGACCTGCATCTAACCGAGCTTTTATTACAGAATCCTTAAGGGCTTGCTTTTCTTTAGCGTCCCATCTCCCAGTTTGCCTGGTTTCGCCAGGCTTTATATTTCTAAATCGATCTCTACAATTTGTACCAGTTCTGTTCATTCTTCTACCAATAACTTCCCACCTGTGACCAAGTCTACTTACCCAACTAATTATTAAAAGAAAAGAAAAAACAGAGGATAAATAAGTGCTTGAAATATTAGAGAAAAGGTAAAAAGGAAATAAAATATAAAGAAGGAGTATAGACTTGGAATAAAACAAAGGCAAAATTTTTTGATTTTTTAGCTAAAAAAAAATTAATAACAGTAATGCGTACAATTTTAGCTGCTTATCTTGATCAGGAGTCCAGTTTCCTTGGTAGTTATTAGGATTAAATATTCTTTTTATGTGGTGGTAAATAGCTTGAACAGGGCGGTTGGGAATAGATCCGCATATCTGTTTCCAGACTCCGCTATATTCATCTTGGTCATTAGGGTTTTTTTGAAAAAGGAATTGTAATAGAGTTTCTCTTTCCCAGTTTTTCTGGGAGCATACGTTAGAAATTGCAATATTGATTTTTTCGTTTTCTTGTGGGGTGAATCTGCCTTTAAGATAAGTGATTCCATACTGTTTGCGAAGGCGTTTCAATCTGTTAGAAGAGAGCCATTTTTCATTTACGTTATGTTTGGACACTTTAGTTCTGGTTTTAGAAGGAGCTGAGACATAATTTTTATTATTAAGGGTATTAATAGATTGAGTGCCAGATTTAGAGATTTGGTGTAAAGCTAAAGCAATTTCATAGAAATTTTCGCTTATTAGGCCTGGATAATCAGATACCAGTTTTTCGGCAAAATCTTCAGAATCAAGACGAAATTCTTGCTCAAAATTTGAAACTGAGCTGGACTGATTAGTCGATTCAGCAATTTTAGACGATCTAATATAAATAAAAAAGTAATTCATGGTTATAATATAGATAAAGAAAATATTAAAAAGAGGAATAAATTACTCTTCTGATGCTGGTAACGTTTCTAATCGTTTATCGGGAGAATTATTTGAATCAAAAAAGTTTAAAATGTGATTTTCAAGAAATTTTTCGAGGTTAATATTATTATAATTATTCAAGAAGTTTTCGGATTTTAAAATGTCAGATAAGTAGTCGTGAAGTTGGGGATTAGAGATGATTTCTAGGGGAGTTAGAGTAGCATTTTGATCAGAAGAGCTAGAAGTTTCGATTGGGGGTTGAGCTGAGTGATCGTTATATGATTGCAAAAACAGGTTTTCTAAATTTTTTTCGAGGGCAGAGTAGAATAGGGCTTCCTCGTTTTTGTCCATGGAGAATTCAGGGTTTGAAAAAATAAGATTGAGGATGGAGTTTTCATCGCCGATTAGTTGAACATTAGGATTATCTAAATCGATGGGGCCAAAAGTTTGTTGGAAATTATCCGAGTTTTTAAAAACGGAGTTTAAAGAGTCAGTGAAGACTTTCAATAGCGAAAGTGCGGGAATGACGTTTAGGACGCTTAGGAGAAGATTTGTTAATCTGTCTAGGGAGCTCATTTCGTCATTTTTGCTTAAGCTTATTATGTCTGCAGTTAGCGAGGAAAGGGTTTGCTGGGAATTATCTTCAGAGAATTGCATTTTAATTTTTATTTTAATTTTTTTCTTATATAGCCTTTAAAGTGTAGGTATAGATGGTGTGGATGTATAATACAGTAATAAAATCAAGATTGACATTGAGAATTTTTAGCGGAAGTAAATTCCAAATAAACTAAGAAATAAAAAGTTCAGTGTGAGTAGTATTAGTTTATAAGCTGATTTAGGCTGTTCAAATAGTAAAGAAATAATTGCGTTGTGCATAAATATAATAGTTTTTATTAAATTTGAATCAGCAGCCAAAAGGAAAATCTGTTAATGATTTTAAATCAGTGTGATGATAGGTGAATTTTTTTTTACTTAGTAATTATTGGTTACGAAAATATATGATTTCGACCATGCATACCCCGACACATTATTGGTAGAGTTATCATTGAACTATATTGGCTAGCCAAATAATGAATCAGAAACAAGAATTAATACCGAATATAAGCAATATATTGGTAAAAAGTAATCGAGTAGCAAATAGAATATTGCATTAAATTTTATCTTTTGATAATTAAAGAAACCGCAATTTTAAATATAAAGAGTAAATGAAAATAAGATGCTAAATAACGGAGGCAAAAGCCAAGTTGAGGATAAGTGTAATAAATACCTGCCTTTATTTTACTTATTCAATCTCAGTTAGTTCTTTACTTCATTTCATTCTATTATGAAACTATTATAGGCTGTTTCGAAACTATTTTATTCTCTGATAATTTAAAATTTATAGCGTTTCGATTAATTTTATTATAAATAGATATGGGATATTCTTCGGAGAAGTGGAACTTTTTTTCTTATAAATTCTATTTGCTAATATTAATTAGGGTTAACTATTGGTTGTATCAACTAAACCATTCGATTAAAAACTCTAAATTGAATTATAATTAAAAGCAATGCTCGAAAGTAGGAAAAACTTAATGGAAAAAGTTCCGCTCCTCCAAATAATCTCCCATATACATATGAAAAAAAAGGATGCCATAAGCTGGTATTTTATCCTGATGTTATGTTATCGTTCTTTATTTACTAGATCAAAATTAGCTGATATTTCTAGAGGGAATTAATGTATATATATTTGCTATACATTAAATATTTATTTTCGATATTTATCAAAGCTGTAAAACGAACTATATGTGTAAAATGAGAATAACAGCAACTTTTCGAGATATAAAAGTATTATTTATATATTAGGATATTATGTTGAGGTTATACTGTGAGCCTAACAAATAAACTAAATTCTAACAGTAACAAATCAAGGATTATGATTTGTATTCTCCTAGGGCTAAGATAAATTGGAGACCATATATTTTTTATTACATTATTTTATCTCAACAGTTTAGGTAACGCTTATTATTATCAGCATCAAATACCTAAGAGATACTGTTGCAAGATATTATAGATTATTTTTCTGACAGTTGAGCCAATTTCGTAAGATATTGGTAAATTTAAATGGGTGAAATGTGGTTGTATACAGTATGAAATGGAAATTACCATAAAGTCAGTTAAATTACATAAATAATCAGATTTGTTAGCATTTTCATCGATATATAATTAGACTTAAAATACAGTGTGACAATCCTTAGATAGTTCAATTATTAAATATAAGGCATTATAAGTAATGATTCCTTTTGGGTAATGATATTTAGGTTTGTATTTTATCATAGGAAGAGAGAATAAAAAACTACAATAATCATGTTTTATTCAAGTTTAAAAGTGCAAATACGAATCAAAAAAAATTTTTTTAAGCAGTTTGTGCAAGGTTAGATAGAGCTATATCTGAACGAGATTATTTGTAATTTTTGGAGTATGAAATCCAAAGCATGTACAGTTGTAATTTTTGTAGCTTGGAATGTTAGCCGTGGGTGTTTTATATGTTTTAACTTGGATTTTGTAGATTTTAGGAACTGTGACTTTGGCGCGTTTATTACAAGAAATTATAGAATAGTTTTTTAGACCTTCAACAATTCAGAGGCTGAAAGTACGATTTGGTTTTATTACTTGGTGCAAAGTATTACGCGCATACTAAACCTGATTCGATGTAAACGTGTTTGATCCAACTGTATTAGCAGATTTTACTAATTTAGATACATTTTTTTTGTCTTATCATTTATATTTCTGTTACAACTTGTGAGCTTAAAAAAGAATAAATTAATTTTAAAGCACTGATTAGTGGCCAAAAATGTTTATAGTTTCTCAGAAGTATTAGGCGCTTACTTATTTTCAGTTATTCAACTTTAATACACCTAACAGAATATAGTTTTTTATCCTACAAGTTTTCTGGATTTTAAATTAAGCCTTAAAAAAGCAATCAAGCTCTCTTTTTATTACTTAATAAGCCCCATCATTATGAATAATATAGTTTATCTCTAAAAAAAAAAAAAAACTATAATTGTAAAATAGCTGTGCATCACTTTTCAATAAGAAAAAAAAAAAAATGGACAAACGAAACAACAGAAACCCTGTAGATGAGTATAATTTGTTTGATACCCGCTCTTCAGATATAAAGTATTGGGCGCCAGAACCTTCAAACCCAAAGCCGGAAAATATCCCGCATAAAGTAATTATTCTTTAGCCTTTTAAGCAGTCACCAAAAAATAAAAGTAAAATCTGTAGTAGCCGCTAATGATTTTTTTAAAATTTATGATTAATCTTGTGTTGTGTAGTCTTCTGGGAAACAGCGAGTCGAAGATTCGTGGATATATCCGCCTAAACCACGTGCACCACAGCGCCTAAATCCCAAAACAAACGATAACATTAAAGCAGACACAGAGAATCTGGCTGCGAGTATAGCGAACGGAAATAATGTAGCTAACAGGGAGCAGGATGAGCAAGGTGCCTTTATCCAGCCGCGTGCGAAATCAAGAGCAGCTAAATTAATGGAGACTTTGATCCCGATGCCAAAAGTGACAGATCCATACTCTAACTTCCGGGTGCCAAAACTCGAGAGTAGATTGCCAATATTCTATCACAAATTCTACGCCTTCTTCGCCATATTTGCCGTCCTTCTAGTCTTTTGCGTTTCCGTTATCATATACATTAGCGTCACTGCTAGTAAGAGCTGTTTTGGAAACTGCGGCGATTTCGGCGAAAATGGGCTGTACTTGTATGGGTTTGGGTCTGCGATTTTAGCCGGTGAGTATACAGCTGACAGCGAGTGCAACAATCTAAAATCATCAGAAACGAATTTTGTTACTATGGTTAGTAAACTTGTCTTTATTTTCAATCTATTCACGGCTCTCCTTTATTTTTTATTTTTAAAAAAGAATTATGATCCTTATTGCTTTATAATATTTTTAATTTTGAAGAATCCGCAACAGTTTGGCAATTACTCAGACTATACTTCAAATCCCGTTTGCAACAAATGTATATTAGTATCTGGTCCTACCGGTAAAGCGAAAGCCAAAATCGTCGGTATATGTCAAGACTGTACTAATGGCGGGCTTGGGCTTAGCAGAGCACTGTACCTGAACGTTGCCCCGTCTATCAGCGATAGCTCCATTCCTATATCATGGGGCCCTTGCTAAAACTAATACTAAATAAATCAACTAATTACATATGTCCTGTTTCATTCAACACTTCCCACTTCTTACATCTAAACTCTTTCATTTACATGCATGTTTTCTACTCAGTTTATTATAGTTCAGCTTACATTTATTTATACATATCCCTTTATCTTTCGATCACTATATCTAAGGATGCTTCTTACATATCCCTATTCATAGATATCATATTGTTTAATGTTAGCCTTTTAATTTTAATACAATTTTCTTATAAAAAACGGTTTAAATATTTCTCATACAGTATAGTATTAAAAGTATATTAATTTATTGATTATTTTGTAATTGGCTGAATATTTTTTGGAAATTGACTAATAAAACACCTTTTAAAAAAAATTAAAATATTACGAATTTCTCTTTTGCTTCATTTGTATTCTTTGTGTATTTTTCTATTACTTTGAAGCTGTTGATAAGAATATATTTTCCATTTAACTAAATAAGGCAGTATCAAGGCAACTTTCCGCATCTTAATAATCAATCGAGAGTGGGCTATTATCAAGATTTGTTTTTTGCTGGATAAAACAAAACAGAACAAATTCATACATACATTCTAATAAATAAATGAATATTGGCTAAGTGACTTAGTACTAAGCGATGAGTCAAAGATTTGGCAAAATAGCGGGGAATGTAGTTTTGGGAGTCCAAGTTCTATGTTTTGCACATCTGGTTAATGAGTGGGTTGGAAGCTTCAATTTTTGCCATGGAAATTCAATGCTACCAACGTTCAACCCAACAGGCGATTTCGTTTACGTCGATAGGAAAGCAGTGGCTACAGACAGTCTGGAAATAGGCAATGTGGTGGCGAGCGTTTCGCCGCTCGATCCTCAGTCTATGGTCATGAAACGGATTATCGCTCTAGAGGGCGATGTTATCTGCGTCGATCCGCTTGAAAAACACCCGAGGTATGTTAAGATCCCTAAAGGCCATGTGTGGCTTCAAGGCGACAATTTAGCCAACTCGCTGGATTCTAGAGTTTATGGGCCAGTATCTAAGGCCATGCTGAAGGGAAAAGTACTTTATAAGATTTGGCCCGAGTTTTCGCGTATCGATTCCCATGTCCATGTATTAAATCAGAAACTGCAATGAAGCAACTAGAATTTTTTTTATATATTTACAACTAACTAAAAGCAATCCCTTTTTAGCGGGAATATGTACGTACATCTTTTATCTTAATAATAAGCCTGAATAATAAAATAGTGTAAATTTTAAAATAGGATGTAGATGGGAAAGTGAACTAGAATATTAAATTTTATTTTAAGCTAGACAAATTTAGGGATATAAAGAAAAATAAAAGCATATCATTTTTGTTTATTTCACATTATTACTCGCTATTTGGTTATTGTTGAATGTTTTGAGTTGACGGCCAAGAATGCTTTTAGATGACATGGTCGGTGTGCTTGTAGGTTAATATATCACCGCGCGCTTCCATTCTCTTTTCAGCTTCGGCTCTGGCCCAAGTACGTACTTTTGTGTCTGGCTTGAAATACAAACCGATTGAACCAAAAACCATAGCACCATAAAAGCCATAGTACCAAAGGTTTTCCCAACCCTCCTTCTCGTATTTGACTCCAGGCTATTTAATTATATTTTTTAAAAAATAAAAAAGAAATGTTATAGTTTTAATTTTAATTTTAATTAGTTTTTGTTTATTATCTTTAAAAATATATAGCTTATAAAGATTAATCTTTAATTTATATCTTGTTATGTGAAAATAGCGCTTTTGTGTTATTTTTTATAGTTGATTCGAATATCGAGCAGACGTAATATATATGTATTTATTTAGGTAGCCTATTAAATCTTTGAAGCTTACTTTTCTGCTGAACAGGTAGCCGGTGGGTTCTTGGAGTTCTGGTCCATGTCCGCTCTTATAAATCGATCCAAGATTTGTTCTTCTCGAGCTCAATCGCACAATCTGTCTCGCAAGCATTCTTATTTCGTTTTTATTATGATTGTATTTTTTTCCAGTTAAAGGCTTATTAAGAGATTTCAGTTATTCGTTTTTATCTTTTTCTTTTTTTTTAGCTTAATAAAACTGCGTTGAAAAATAAAAAAGCTAAACTATAATCTGTATACTTGTCTGTTTTATTTTTATTAGTTTAACTCTTCAAATTAGCAAATTAGCCGACCTTAAATATAACCTTTATTTTGACAATAATTCGCTGTCGAAAAAGAGCAATTCGATCCTCGCTAATATTATTGGTTTAAGAAATCTGTTCTCCAATTATATGTAGTTATTTTTTAAGTTAATATATTATTTATCTTTATCTATTTATAAACTTATTCGTCAGTCATATAATCAGTCAATGTACTAATAAATCCAAAAATTAATGCATAGCTTCATTCTATTCGTTATGAAATTTTTATCAAAATCAGTATTATATTCAGCCTGTAATCGTATGGCAAGAGATTAGCAGATTATATATATCTATTGGCGTCTTCTTATTTTGAATTTTACACGTCTTTCAGTCAATAATATGTGGTATCGCTGATTTAAAGCTTGATTGCTAAGTGTATGAGTAATTTAGCTATTCCATCATACTCATAAATTATATCACAAATAAAGGCTAAAATACCAATTTTTTGAAAAGAGGTATATGGTTGATTTTATTAGATTTAAAATGGAATTATTTTTTGAAAATTACACAAAATAAAGAATTTACCCCCCGAAAAAAAAAAAATTAAAAGCGCATAAATTCTGATAAAATTCACCCATCCAATTCCTCAATTACACGCCATAAGTTTGGTTGATTTTTTACTCAAAAATCGTCATATTATATCTATTAGTATTCTAAGCCAACATATCTAATTTCAAGTTGATTTAGCTAATCAAAATAATAATAATAATAATACTCCCGCTATAGTATAATATTGAAAGCGGTGTTAACAGATATTCTATATAATGGATGATCCATTGTATAAATTTAAATATTTATAACGAGATCGCGAGTGTATATATTATAGAGTGTATTTTGTGATCTGATACGCCCATTTTTGAAAAAAATAATTTATAAATAATTTGGCTAATTATGATCCAGTAAGAAAACTGCAGATTTAGATGCTAGAGATTATAAACTCTTAACTTTGTTTTACATCAGATATCATATACCCTTGGATGTATTTATATATACTTTTGGGATAGAAAATCAACTAAAAATACATCTTTATGGCTAATTATGAGCTATAAATAAAAGTTACATGTGAAATTTATATTTAAGAGTAAAAAAAAACAGATTATATAACTACATACAAAACAGAAATCTAGATTGAAACAGAGATAATCAACTAATTAAAGTCTGGTAAAAAGAGAAAGATCAAACGAAGGAAAGAAAAGTCTATATAAAATATAACCAAGCAAGTGTAAATTTAAGATATATGTTCTATTTTTTGAGGCTAGATGTATTATTTCTGAAGTTTGGATTGTCCCTTTTCAGAAAGTATTTGAGGGCTATAAGGGGGAATAGAGATGCTAAATAGAAGATGCCGCCCAAGATGATGATGGGTTTGTAAGAGGTGCGGTGTCCTAGGTTTTCAAAAATAGCGCCAGTTGTAGGTGCGCATGCGAAAATGGTCAAGCCCATGGCTAAGTAGGCAACGCCGTTGATTTGGGAGACTTTTTCAATGGGGTAGTAGCTGGCAATGATGAGAGGGCCAAGAGCGAAGAAAGGAACGGCGAAAAGGCCGAAACAGATATAAAAAATCAAGAGCGGAACAAACGTCTTGGAGGTGAGCCATAAAGTAAGCATGAGAACCCCTGTTAGGAAGTGAGAAACGAGTGCGATGTTGACAGCATCAAACTTCTTTGTAAGAGGACCACACGCCATTCGGCTAATAGACGAAAATGCGCAATACACCATGATTAAGTTTGAAGCAGTTGCTGGCGATTTCCCCACGTCAATCAAGTTTGCAGGGAAGTACAGCGCAACAACATTGAACCCAACTTGCATAAAAACTCCAACAGCATAAATCATTAGAGCGGCAGGATCTTTCAGTGACGCCAAATCTATAAGCTTATTCGAAGGTAAATACTCTTTACGAGGCTTTAAAAAAAAGCCGCAAATGCCTGTACAAACTAGGAAAAGAATAGCTAGAATTCTGAATGCCCAGTGAATATCTAGGATATTAACAAATACAGTTACAACCGGAACTAAAACCAAAGCGCCGATACTGCTCCCAGACGCCACAATTCCAATAGCCAGCCCTTTATGCTTGTCAAACCAAAGCGCGGGAACAGTCAGCGCTATATTTGCAATAATCGAGGAACCCAACCCAAACATTATACCTTGCGTCAAAGTAAGCTGCCATATTTGCGTGCTGAACGAAGCAAGCAAAAGGCCCACTGATGCTATAACAGTTCCCAGAAGACTAGAGTTTCTTAATCCTATCAGCCGTATCAGCGGACTTGCCAATAAACCCCCAGATAAAGTGCACGCAATACACATCGTTGATATCCATGCGATTTTCTCAGCTGGCTCGTCGACAAAAAGTACTTTAAGATAGTATGCTTGGAATACGCCAAAAGCATTCGGACTTCCGAAAGAAAACAAAAAGTTTACCAACGAAGACGCCAATATAACCCAGGCGTACCCTTTATCTGGAGGAGGGCATCCGTCGTCGGGCTCGGATATTTTTCGCTTCTCATCTAATGAATGACTTTCATGTGTTGATTCGAAATCAACGGCAGATGGGTTTTTGTGATAACTGGCTGGTTTTGGTACCGAAGAATTCATGACTATTATTGTTATCGATATGTTAATTAGATATAGTCGTTTCAGTTAAAACTGAAAACCTGTTTTTCGAACGGTAAATTTGACAGAGTAAACTGCTGTAGGCATCTAAAAACGGAGAATTAAACGCCAATTATATCATCAATATATTTATAAATAGTATAACGCACAGTCGAAATTTTGCAGCACTGAGAACATTCGCTCGTTTCCAGAATATATGGCTATAAACGTTAGGACTGTACAGAAACTGATAAATTGTCTTAAACTGAAAGAAAATGAGATTGCTTTTAGCTATGGTATTATACAGTGAGAAATCAGCTTTAAATGACTCAATTGTTTACAGTTAATTGATTTGGGTTGTAAAATACTAATTTTCTTAATTTCCTAATTTTTTTTGTTTAATGATTAATTTCTCCAAACACACTGCAATTCACTTATAGTTCAATACACACTGCAGAATTTATTACCAAAATATCAACATAGTAAAACAGCCTCAACAGAACCTAAAAATTTCAATCCATTGTTTTCTAAAATATTGAATTTTACGAAGTTTAATTGAATTTTATAACTTGAATTTTCAAATTCCTCGTCGAATTTCGATTATATGACTCATAATTCTACTAATTCATAGCCTTTTGTTTTTATTTTTATCAGCCAGAAATTCTCGTTACAGATTTTATTGGCATAATCTTCTAGTGAAAACTAATTACGTAAAATAATGAAGTTTCAATGGGATCTTATCTAGATTGAGATAAATAAGTTATTTTGATCTCTCGAAATTGATTCCGAGTTTCAAACCCCTCAAAATAATCAGTTTTCGCATTATAAAACTTGCACATAAAGTCGCTCCTTTTTTTTTATCTGTTTCCCCCCATTTTATAAATACTTTGATTGGCTTTTTTATTTGCCTTGTAATAATCAAACCAAAAAAGTCGATCTAAAGTAAAACCCCACGATTTATTCCCTCGTTTTAAACAATTAATACAAAATTTTGATTTCTACATTGAATTTACATTTACGTTCACTAGTCGTTCTGTCCGCAGTAGTATTACATTGGCCTTTAATTTATATTACTGCATCGTGTTTTTACATATGTAATCCAAATCCATAGCCTGCTATTACTGCAAACAATTATGCGATCCTTCAAAATATGCAACTAGAAAGTAGTTTCAGATCATATGAACTTATCTCTATTGAATTTAGATCTTTCTGTCTTTTAAACTAATTCGTGAATTTAATGGACTTCATCAGAATTTATGAAATTCAACATTAATAAGATCTGAACTAATTTTTTTTTTCATGAATGCCATTTCAACACCGCTTTTAATTTTCTTATATGGCTGAAATTTTTATCTATACTGAAAATACACAACAGCCAAACCAGATTTATTACATTAAATATAAATGTTTCTGGAAAAAAATTTTCTCTCCAAAGTAGTTTGCTGTATATAACCTTCATATTTAAATTGCCAAACTAATATGTGTAAGAATTTTTGTTAAAAAAGTTTCTTGCTCGGTTTAATTGCTATCACACACACAAAATTATACTATTATGTCTAAAATTAATTACGTATGTTTAGTGTATTTTTCAATACCAATTCTTATAAGCGGAGGAAGCTAAAAGAAATTATTTTAATTATTTCTTTATTTATTTACATTAATCTACATTTAAACATCGGATACATTCACCATTTTTAATTTATAAACATCCCATTTTATTAATAAATAGTCTAGGCAATAGTATTTCATAATCTCTTAAAATAATCAAGACGAAGGATTTTTAAAGCTCTAAAGTATAACACCATCCAATTTTTTAACAGCTAATAATATTAAAGACACTCATAAATTATCATCAACAATTATAAAGTATCTTTTTAAACAGATAAAAATATATTCTACTATTAATAAATTATAAGTACTTGATTAGCTTTACTTGAGTATCGACGACTTATTGCATCGAGTGCGCCGTAAAAAAAAGAAACAAAGCCTGAAATCAGTACAATAACAACATTTCTACATTTCAGATTACTATTAAAATAACAATTTCCCCTATTATAGTCGATTTTAATCATAAACAACATCCAGTATATATACTAGCTAAATCGCCACATTTTTGATCATTGCCTTGGTATCAGATAAATAAAAAAAAAAATTGACCTTATTAAATATTTTATCTAATCGTATTTCTAAATTATAATAATAGAAACCAATAAAAAAAGTGTCTTTAATAGCACACTACGCCTAAAAATTTAAACATATATCACATTAATAGTTCACCTACATGCAAATACGTTCATATATTACTCTGCGTAAAAAAAAATTATAAAATTCTATGATATAAAGTATATCGCGATAATTATTGATAATTTCTACTACTGTAAAAAAAAAGAAGACAAAATATATTAAGAACCATTTGGTATATAAAGCAAGCAGGGAAAAGACAAATCCTCAAAATTAATCTTTCTTAAATTTTAGCTGCGAGACTTTACGCCAATAAAATTATATAAATAAATTGTAAAAGTAAATACACACGAATATGATCTAATTAAGGCTTGTCAGTAATAATAATTTTATAAAAATAAAAGAAAACTGCACGTTAGAAAAAAAATAGGTTTATTGTTACGATGATTTATAGAAATGTAAAAATTGTTATAAGGAAGAATAATGAAGAAAGAAAAAAAAGGTGAAGCGAAAAAAGGTCTATACATAAAAAATGAGGGGGGTTTGGATTTCGGATATGATATTAATTTAGGATCGAGCAGCAATCTTTTTGAAGTTTGGGTTATCTTTTTTCAAAAAGTATTTGAGGGCAAAGAGGGGAATTAATGATAATAAGAAGGATATACCACCAATCAAAATGATAGGAACGTATGAAGTGCGGCGTCCTAAATTTTCAAAGGCAACGCCAGTAGTTGGGACACATATGAAAACAGTAAGGCCCATGATCAAGTAGGCAAGACCGTTGATTTGTGACACTTTTTCATCAGGGTAATAGTCAGCAACAATTAGCGGGCCAAGTGTGAAGAAAGGAACAGCGAAGATTCCAAAGCAGATATAGAAAATTAATAGAGGAGTGAATGTGTTGGATGTAAGCCATAATGCAAGCATCAAAACTCCTATTATAAAGTGGTATACGATTGCGATATTAACAGCACCGAATTTCTTGGAAAATTTACCGGTACTGATACGACTTAAAGAGGAAAAAACGCAATATACCATGATTAAGTTTGAAGCGGTTGTGGGCGATTTCCCTATATCGATCAAGTTTGAGGGGAAATAAAGCACTACAGTATTGAATGAAATTTGTAAAAAGCTGCCAACAGTATAAATCATCAATGCAGCAGGGTCTTTTAGAGATGAAAGGTCTAAAAGTTTTTTTGAAGGAGAAAACTTCTTGCGAGGCTTTATTAAAAAACCACAAATGCCTGTACAAACTAGGAAAAGTATAGCTAAAATTCTAAAGGCCCAATTTATATCTAGAATGTTGATGAACTTTGTAACTATGGGGACTAAAATCAAGGCGCCAGAGCTACCTCCAGAAGCGACAATTCCGATAGCAAGACCTTTATGCTTATCAAACCAAAGAGCAGGAGCAGACAGTGAAATGTTTACTATTAAAGACGAGCCAAGGCCAAAAATAATACCTTGAGTCAATACAAGCTGCCAAATTTGTGTACTAAAAGAAGCAAGCAAAAGGCCCACTGAAGCAATTGCAGTTCCCACAAGACTCGAATTTCTTAAACCGATCAATCGTATAAGCGGACTTGCTAGTAAGCCTCCAGATAGAGTGCAAGTGACACACATCGTTGATATCCAGGCAATTTTATCAGCAGGTTCATCGACAAAAAGTACTTTAAGGTAGTAAGCTTGGAATACCCCAAAAGCGTTAGGGCTTCCAAAGGCAAGTAATAGATTTACAAGTGACGCGACCATTATTACCCAAGCGTACCCTTTATCGGGAGGTGGATAGCCATCTTCATCTTCGGATACGTAGTCCTTTTCTGTATAAGAGCGACTTTCGGGCTTAGACTCGATATCAGAAGGGGTTGGTAGTTCTGTATGGCTGACTGGTTTATTTACAGAAACGTTCATGTCTATATAGGGTTTATAAGATTAATTTTTGTTGAATGGAGTGTTGAAAGTGTGGGTATTAAAAGAGCTATCAGAAATTAGTTGATGTTTGAAAGGTGGAGTGCAATAGGTTGGATCGATATACAAATAACCTTTAAAATAATTTTGGTTTGGAGGACAACTAAACTATCTATGTTTTTAGATTTTTAACATTCTTTTTAAATGGTATTTATAGTAATCGAATTCAAGCCATAACTGAGAAATAATCGCGGAGACAATTTATCTAAAAAAAAAAAAAAATTTATGACGAATTTTAGATAAAATTCAACGGCTATTTACATTAGCACTAGCGTAATCAGCAAATATTTTCTGCGAAGAGTATTATTGGCTATCAAACGCATTCTCGGAAGAAAAATCTTTTGATAAAACATTATTCCTACGCCTTTGGGTTTTATAGATTAGTCATCATTAAGAGCTGCACAGTCCCCCGCTAATCTATAAAACTGCGCAAAATTCTCGGAAATTAAAACGTGTTGATTGATCTGAAAAATTACTCCCACGATAACAATTATCCCACACGCTAAGGGCAATATCAATCGCCGAAAAAATAATTGGTCTTTGCCTTAAAGCCATTCAGGATAATCCAAATTTTCTTATGCCTAATTAATAATTAATATATACAAAAAT
The DNA here is from genome assembly GCA_001970855.1 of Smittium culicis. NCBI lineage: Eukaryota > Fungi > Kickxellomycota > Harpellomycetes > Harpellales > Legeriomycetaceae > Smittium > Smittium culicis. The sequence continues at coordinate 18,202 of LSSN01001662.1, forward strand.
AATGACAAATCTACATTCAGATGTTACAATAAACTGCGTTTTTAATGCAATATAACTGAAAATATATTAGTAAATACGCTTACATTTTTATAGCATATTAATTCATATTTGAACTTGGATACACTAGATAATTGCATTCCAAATGTAATGCTAAGCTATGAATCTAAATTCTGTGACGAGACTATAAACAAATCTAATAAACTTACAAAAATTTAAT
>LSSN01001663.1:0-21668 GCA_001970855.1 Smittium culicis
CAAGTTAAAGCATAAAAATGAAAAGAAAATATCTTTGCATATTTGTTTGAACCAAAAATATATATAATTTGTAAAATTAAAACCCGATCTATATATACTACATGGAAAAGGTAATCGAATATTAAACTAAAATATTTATACTTACTTTAAGAAAATTATTTTAGCTTACATATATAAGTTAGTATATTTTTTTACTCTCACAGTTCACGATATCTAAACAAATAACTATTTTGAAAATACCTAGCACAGTATTGAACTTGTTTAAATGGATTTTTATATTCTCTAAATAAAAAATACTATACATATTCATCGGGATTTATAGGTAATTAGAATAGCATTTAAATGATCTAATACTTTAATTTTATAAAATTTTAAAAAAAAAATTATATTCAGATAAACAATAATCTACTTATATTTTTCCAAGTATTTTCGCATTTACTTTTTATATGTTATTACCAATAACTTTTTTTTTTTTGAAAACACCATCTATATCAATAACAATATTATGCTTATCTTTCTTCCCACCCTCTCCACTCGGTATTTTATTTGAAAAATCATAATTAAATGAATTTCGCTTTTTTTATAATACTAAACTTGATAGTCTAATATATGAACAACCGAACGTGCAGTCTATCGATTTTGATTTATTAATACAGCCTTATTGCCCTTTCCAAGAGATACATTTTCATATAGGCTTGATCTATTTAGACAAAGTTTAACTATTGAAATTAAACTATAAGCGCCCAAGATTGAATCGTGGGTTTAATTAGACAAAACGGGGGGGGAGTTGTGAAGTTTGCAAATCTACGAATTCGATAAATTTGGTTGCTTTTTTTTTTTCGCGGTACAAAAATGTACATAAAAACACTCTCAACTGTTGCTGATGTGGCCACTATATGACCTACTAACATTCAAGTACTAGATTTAGCGACTTTTTTAATGTAAATACACTCAACCTCGTTGTTAAAATATAAGGTTGTTTAAATCAAAAAGACATTAAAAAAATTAAATCTAATCTCAGGTTTCGGCACTAGAATGATATGAGCAATCATAAATATTTTTATGTCAATTATCTACTATGCTGAGGGTAGATATGTGCAATCAGCCTGAAAAAAAAAAGTTCTAAAATGGCTCAATAAGTAGTATTGTATATCCCTGGTCTCAGATACAACCATGCCATATGAATATTAATAACAGTGATCAGATCTATCGGCGGAACATCGGCTGAAAAATCAATGGGGAAAAAAAGAGGTCTAATGATTTTTTGGCCCTCAAACTATGTACCTGGAATTAAAGTTGGCGCAACAGGATATTTTGAGAAAATTCATAACTATGCTTCTTGTATCAGCCCATCGCTTCTAAAACTTGAACTTTCTGAGAAAAAAATTTTTTTGATTTCAATAAATCCAGTTGGTGTTAGCAGAGAAAAAAAATCGAAGGCGGTGGTGCCCAAACAATACTTCAATCAGCACCAAGATAATTGTCAATAAAAACTATAATATTAAAACTTATTAATTATTATTTGTATCTGACTCATAAAAATTCTTATTTTAAAAAAGTATAAGCGATTCACCAGAATCCTTGCAAAAATTCCTCAGACGGTTTGGGCCTGCTAGAGTTGATAATGAAATTTTCTCCATGATTTTAATCCAAACTTGTGGTGGCATTTAAATTAATACACTTAGTCTTAGGTCGAAAATAATATATTTTGTTTTGTGTTTTGTGTTTACTAATGAGCAAATCTTACTCTTGTTTTTTTATTTTTTTTATTTTATCTGTGTTTATTTTATAACAAAAACTTCACCTTACAAAAAATATTATTTTCTTCTACTTTTATAGAATTTGAAATATATCTATTTCCCAGATTATTGAAAATACAATTTTCCCTTTTCTTGGTTATGTAGATAATAATAGTATAATAGCAACTAAAATATATTTTTCCCTATTTTATGGCTGCGCTCCTCTAGGAAAAATATTTTTATAAAGGAAACTATCTAATACTCTTATTAACAGAGAAAAGATCTGTGAGGAAGCCTAAAAATTGAAAAGCGCGTGTTGATCGTAAAGTATAATAGTAGCGGCATATGGATATAAATAAAGATTATAAGATAAATTCTTTTCTTTACTTTGTTTTCCCATTTTAAAAAATTCTCTTTGTGGTAAAAACTGTTAGCTCTCATTTTACAAAGAGATAAAAAAAATTAAGTTTTCACCAAAAAAAATTAAATATTAGTCGTGAAATAGAAGAATGAATTAGTCCCAATATCATTTACGACAAAGCATCACCGATGGCCCAATGTATTATAAAAATAAAATTTTAATTACTTAAAAGAAAGAAAAAGGATTAATCTGGGAAAATAATTTAAGTGAGCTGGCCAAAATCGCTACTTGGAATAGCCGATCTACCGATAAGTGGGAAAATCTCATATGTAGTAACTGCTACTATTACCCAGAGTGTGATAGCACTATTTTATGGTCAGATATCACTGATGCACTTCGTGATACACCTAACAACAAGGCTCCGGGAGCTGACGGTGTACCACCTGAGGTATGGAAACTGGTGATGACCTAGTCATCACCCACATCTTCACTAGCAAAAATAATATACAAAATTATAAATATAATATATGATACTGGGGATATAACCCAATGCCTAGAAACTTCAGTGGTGGTTCCGGGTCCGTAAAAAAGGTGACCTGAAGGACCCTGATAACTACCTAGGGATACCACTGATCCCAATACTAGCGAAACTAGTGGCCAAAATTGTAGCCACCAAAATTGGTAAAATCGATGCGAAATACCAAATACTGGTAAAAGAACTAGCTGGATTCAGGAATTTAGAGGAGTGTGCGAGCCAAGCGATCACTCTATACGAAATAGTACGCCGACGCAAAATTCAAAACAAGGAAGCATGACTGTGCTATATCGACTATAGCAAGGCCTACGACCGGGTCCCCCACATGGCCCTACTGCATAAACTGCGATCAGTGGGCATTGGGGGCAAACTCCTCAATATGATCAAGGGCATGTATGATGCCCCGAAAATCGCAGTTAGAGTTGGAAATGAAGTTTCCAACCCCACCGAATACCTATGCGGAGTGCGGCAAGGGTGCCCAGCCTCGCCGATACTCTTCGATTTTTATATTAATGATATATTCAAGGGCGTACGAGGTGTGCGGGTGCCTGGGCTCACCTCACGCATACCAGGACTACTGTTTGCCGATGGTGCAGTGCTATTGGCCGAATCATCAGCCGATCTGCAAACCGCACTGAACACCATAACCGAATGGTCGGACACTTGGGAAATGGCTGTGAATGCCTCCAAGTACGGGATAATGACTATAAGCGGGGAGTTGACTGCTGATATGACCCTGCAGGGCCAAAAAGTCGACTCCACCGACCAGTACACCTACTTGGGCTATATTATGAATAGCAAGTGGGATGTATCTGGGACGATCAAAAACAACAAGAACAAGGTCAGGAAGGCTGTATACGCTGCCTACAGCTTTCTGAGACGGTCTGATGTGCTCACAGCACTAAAAATCAAGTTCATCAATTCGGTTCTGATGCCGATTGGATGTTACTGTGGGGAAACATTTGGCATGAGCGAAGCCAGGTGTAAGCCCATACAGTTAGAAATCGACAAGGCAATCCGACTGGTTGCCAATTTCGGAAAATCAGCGGCCATGGAGCGCATCAGGGATGAACTGGGCATAAGCTCAGTGTTCATGCGCACCAGCACAGCCCGTGAGCGTGCATACCACAAATGGCCAACATCAAAAACATGGATCGCCGACCTCATCAAGGCTCCGATGAAGGCACGGATGGCCACCTGGGTGACCGGGAGCGCCCGGTGGATCAAAAAATTTTGCTCTCAAGATTCAAACGGTCAGACTATCATCACGATAGTCGACCGGAAACGACGAAATAACCGGTCTGTCATCCACCGGTGGACGGTGGACCGAAAAATAGGCAAAAAATGTAACTGGGTTGACCTTCAAGCTATGTATCCGGACCTGAAGCTGGGCCTTCAGGACATTGGAAAAATGCGTATGGGCACATTCCGAACTGCCCAGCACCTGTCGAACATGAAAATCGTCGACCAAAAATTCAAAATTTTTTGCCCCTGCTGCAACTTGTGTGTGCCTGAGATGGTCGACCACATACTTCTGAGCTGCAGCCGGTGGCGAAATCATCGATCAACGACTATCGACAGGTTCATACCTCACCGATCAGTTCTGACGAAAAAAATTTACTTTCGAATTTCAACGAAGCCCAATTGGGGCTAGTTGGAAAACTCCTTGGGAGATGAGCCTAAACAATCTTTGAGCCAGCTTCAAGCTGGCACAGCGGATCAAAATTTTGAGCTGGAAACAGCCAAATTTTTGAGCGGTATCCGCGTGCCCATAACACTTATACTGCAGAGTATAAGTGATTCACCAGCCTCCTTGAACCATTTCCCAGTGGGTATGGAGCTGCTAGAGCGGCGGAGAGGGGTCGGTTGAAAGATTATTTTTCTAATATTTTTTTAAATTTTTAAATATTTTTTGATAGTTTTTTGAATAGTGTTAAATTAAGTTTTATTTTATCTGATTTACTAAAAAAGTAATTACCATTTACAACAAACATCGGGTGAAATTTTATTTTTTAATTTTTTTTATATATTTTCAGCTTTTATTTATAAAACTCGCTTAATAAAAAAAAAAGCTAAAATTCAATTAAACATCAATGTACATATATATTGATAATCTATCTACAGATAATTTTGTGATACTCATAATAATTTTTTTTGTCTTTTATTTAAAATGAATTCTGAATTTATATGCTACTTTAAAATATTTTATGGTAAATTGTTGATTTTTTTTAAATCCAGGATACCTAGAATATATTCCATTAAAAAAATAAATGAAGTCTATATTAAATCATAAGAATATCTTTATTTAAAATATTCTTTTGTTAATAGAGTGCATATTTAATACTTATTCATTAACTAATAGATTAATTGAAATATTATTTTATCTTTTATTTTTTTTTATTTCGATAAAAAAAATTCGATTTAATATAAAATTACAAATAAGAATCCAATATATTATATAAATATTAATTTTTGACTATTAATATTAATTAATGGTTTTATCTACATTGATAATATCTTGATCTCTTTATAGTATTCATAAAAAAGAAGAAATATCCAATATATTTTTTATTTTATAGAGTTTGCATATTTGTGCGCCGTATTTCGTTAATTTTTCTGGCAACAAATACCTCGCTTGATAGCTAGATGTTTTCCTCTATTATAAGTAGATTATTTAATTATGATGTTAATTAAGTACAAGATAACACAAATCATATTCGTGTTACGTTTTTTATTGAGTAAAAAAAGGTGTCATATTTTTGCGTTTTTTACTGTATAATATACCAGTAAAAAAATATCAAAAAAAAGTGCGCAAGGACCGAAATATTCTAAAAAGAGCATTTATTTATTCTTTGTCAAAAAATGGTATTTTTTATCTCATCTAATAGTAATAGATTAAAATTTATCCTTATATAAAATAATTATGGGCGAAGGATTTTACTTATCCTTTATAATTATAAAAATCAATCGAGCTACGTCGGCGTGAATTTATTGATATTATATATGGAAAGCATAATTATTCGACGTTTCGATCTTTATTGAATATACATTTGAAATTATAAATTATTAGAGATTCTAAGATTAAAAATAATTGAATTATATAAAAAAATTTATTAAAAATACTGCAAATTACATGTTTATGCACCCTTATCATATTTTTGAAAAAGCTTAATGGTAACTTTGTGGGCGTAATTAAATAATTATTTTCTATTCAAATTGTACAATCCAATTCTAACTCTTTTATCTCGACCAATTTTTGCATCACCTTTCAGAAAGTATATATATTTAGCCACTTTAGATGCATTATCGACTCGATAATCTTTATACTTTGATCTCTAGAGAGTCGATAATAGTTGTAAAAAAAACCCGAAAAATACTATCCGAAGTTATTTCTGTATTAAATTCTAAAATAGCTCTGATATCTCTTTTTATATGTATCTTTCTGCCTTCATCTGTAATTAATTATGTTATTGGTTTAATATTACTTGAAATGACTAAAGCTGACATAAATTTTATGCTATCACTAATTTATCTAAAATAACAATAATAATAATTAAAGAATATAAACTTAAATGAGGCCTTCATTTACTAAGCTGTTTTATATATCATTATATATTTTAATTACTAATATTGTTCACGTCAGCTTATTATTATACGCTTATATCCCAATAAGCCTTTCTATAGCTCTTCCTTTCTCTTTCTCTTTCTCTTTCGGCGCGATAACTAAAATAACGAAAGGTTTTGAAATTTAAATACCAAAATATTGAATGAATCGTAATTAATTTTCGTGAATGAAGCATCATATAACACAAATACAGCAAGATTTTACAGTTAAACTATTTAGGCTTAGAATTTATGCAGATCAAAAATTTTCAAAAATGTTAAAAATAGGTTTATATTCGGATAATTTGGTGTATAGAATGATGGTATCAAAATAGGGGTTATTATTGCTAAACCCAGTCTTTCTTTGTGAATTTTTAATATGGATTGGTTAAAAGATCTTAGGGGTGCATATTATTGGTATTTTCTCATTTTTTCCAGTTGAAGGATATTATTGCATATCATATTTCTTTATTTTCTTTGTAGAAAATAAAATACTTGGTTAATTTTGCACTATTCCTACGTACATAGGTATCGAAATTAAATACCTGAAACCGCACGGACAAAATTTCGAAAACTTCCGTATAGAGTGAAAATTCTATTTTTATGCTCAATATGATCTCATAATATTCATTTTTGATGTATTTAGGAAATTTTGTCATATGAGAACGGACAATTTTCTTGAAAAAGTGAATAGATATCAATTACGATAGATAGAACAGCCTTTGATAAGTATTCACACCAATTTCCCGAATATATTAATTTGATTTGCAATTATCTTATTAGGCCAGAAAATATTCTCCTATAAATTTTAAAGTATATAGAGCTTTTAATATTGAGAGGTGGCTCTGACGGAGTTAGTGAGCGTGAAAATTACTGAGGCCCTAAAGAGCCCCCCAGAAAAGTGTCACTTGCATCTGTGAACACTTTCAGCTCTGTTTTTTTCCTACTTAAATTATATTTCGAGCCATTGATGGATTTGATCTCTTCGCCACACTAAGGCCTTGATTGCAAAATATGTGATCTTGAAAATAAAACTTCAATATGTAGCGATTTTCAAGTGTCGATTATTCAGCTTTAAAAGTACTCTCGGAGTTATGCGACCTGAATGTAGTGCTATATTATATTAACGAACTTTTAAGATAAAGGTTACACATTATCCTAATTTATTTGATCTTTTTGATAATAGATTCTATGATTTTTCCATCAAATTTAGTGCCTTGTCCTTATTTAATTTTACAGACACAAATATGCAGTCAAAAACCAATCTTAATTATTTTATGGTATGATTCGGAATGAGAAAGCATTTTGATTCCTTGATCATGAATTCTACGATTTTCAGCTTTTTTGATACCATCATTTTATTCTCCTGACAGACTACTTGGTTCTTTCCAACTACTATAATATTGTACGATATGCGGCTACATGTATTCCTTTTGATCTGGTCAATTTGAAAACCGATACTAAGGTATTTTTATGTACTAGGATGCTACGTGCGAGGTCAGACGGGAAGACAGGGAATTCAAATGACTTCAAAATCAATAGAACCCCTCCCCCTTTTTTTTTACATTTTTTTTGTATTGGAATATGCACTAATTAATCCTGATGATGTAATTATGCAGAAGTGATAGTGTCACCAGTGATTTGTCAAATCATTCTGAATATGATTCAGCAAATTGAATCAGTGATATATAATAAATCATTTTTACACATTAACAAAATATATTTAAATTATAGAATAATCTGACTGTCGATTTGAAAAGGAAATGAAATTGTGTTATATTAGCATGTCAAATTTTCTAATACAGATAAATTGAACATTGGATGCTGAAATTCATAAAGTTTTAAAGAATATTCAAGAATAGAGAATGAGTGTTGAAGGTGGAATAAATGTATTGAAGCCTAAAAGTATAATTAAAGCAAACAAGAACATAAAAAAGATACTGCCTCGTGCCAGATCATAAGATATAATATTTTCAATTAAATATTGGATACTAATTACTTTTTTTAAATCAATAAATTTTAGCTCAAGCTCCTATTTTAAAATTTTATTTTTAATCTGTTTTAATTTTAAATCTAAAAAAAAAATTAAATATAAATAGATTGGCAGCCGTAATTAACTGTTGTTATCGTCCCTTTAAAATTCTGAGATTTAAAAAAAATAAATATAGTAAATCTTAATTAACCCTTTCCCGCCCAACACTCTTTATAAAAATGAGTTTAGTGATTCGTTTATGATTTAAAAGAAATTTTATTATTTGCAGCAAATGTACATTAAAACAATATTTCTAAAGGTCTTGGAATTAAAGTATAACTGTTTAATACGGTTGGCTATATTTAGTAGGTCAATAACAGTCTACCAACCGTGAAAGGGTTATAATGGGTCGGCGAAGTAAAGGTTTTTATTATCTGAAATATAATATAGCTAGTCACAGTGCTATAAAAAATCAAAACTAGCCAGCAATACGGTTTAATGGATATTTTAGTAATAAAAGTGCTCTTAATCAAAGTAAATGGTAATAATTAATCAAAACATGATTATGGCATAATATGATTATTAATAAAATTTCTGGTACTTTTTATTTTATTTTATAGGGTGTTAGATATTAATAAATTTTGTAGTGCTTTTAGTCATACACTTTACTGTTGCGCTTTTGCGTTGATTCTGTTTTAATATGATCCAATGATAAGTAGCTCTTTCAATTTATTTATATTGTATCGAAATAAGCCTTATAATTTTTGTTGGGTTTTGGTTCAATTAAAAGAAAATCAAACAATTAATTGTAAATAAAGCGCTATTGTTTTTATTTATTTTTACGCTTAATTGATATTATTGGTCTAGATGTTTTATTTAAAATAAAATATTGTATATCTTATATTTAAATATCAATTATAATTGGCGAGAAAGTATTATATTCAGAAAAACGAACTTTATTGGAATAGCATTGTTTTAAAATGAGTAATTATTGGATATACACCAAAGCTAAAATATAGTTATATGTAGTAAAAAAATGAGTAAATCTTGCTCTATACACTTTTGAATAGAATAGTATGAAGAAAGCTATGCCTTTATATCCATCACCACAAGAAGCTACCGTAGCATAAAAGAAATAATATCAACTAGACAATTTCCAAACATTGTGATATCTGTCCTACCTTTAGTTATATATCAAACTATCAGCAATAATGAGCACTGAAAGCGATGATGAACATGAACAAGACTTTCTAAATGCAGGTCGATTCTACGTATATTTTATCAATTGTGTAATTATACTGCTGTCCTTCACCTCTCAATACTTTGTCGTATGGGACTATTTGACTGATATTAACTATAACCATACGCTTTTTACGATATTCTTCACTTCATTGACGTGCATCTTATTATACGCTTACAGACTTGCATGCACAACTCCGCCAGGGTCTGTTCCGCTTGGTTGGGTAAATAATATCATCTAATATCATTTATATTTAATCTTACTCTTACTTTAATTTTTTATATATATTATAGGAGCCTAGTAGATTTGGCGCTAAGGTATTCGAATTGAAGAGAAATACCAACAGAGCGCGGTATTGTAGGATTTGTAAATGTTTTAAGCCCCCTCGCTCACATCACTGCAGCGATTGTAAAAAGTGTGTTTTAAAGATGGACCATCACTGTAAGCTTGTTATTTTTTTATTCTATGGCATCAAATCTTTCTAATTGATATTTTATTTTTATAAAACGACAGGTCCGTGGATAAATAATTGCGTTGGGTTCAATAACCTTGGTCACTTTTGGAGGTTTTTGTATTTAGCATTTTTATGCTGTTCTTTGGCCTTATATCTTCATTTTAAGCGATTGTATCTACTACTCTCTGATGCGTATCATGGAACTTTTTATGTAAACGCTTTTATATTCCCATTTTTATTCTAACATTTTGTAAAATGATCAATATATACTTATTTTCTTTGATTTCATACATTTAGCATCGCCAACCAACGCAAACAGAAGTATCATTTCTTATTATCAACAGTGCGTCAATAGGTACGGCGCTAATGGTTGTTAGTGCCTTGCTTGTATTCCAAACTTACCTCATATCTAAGAACACCACAACAATCGAGCGAAAGGAAATTAAAAGAGTAAAAAAAATATTCATGAAAAGACCAAAAATTCAACAAAAGGTAAGCTTTTTAATAATCTTGCTAAGTTTTGAGATTTATACTCATTATTTTTTTTTGTAAAAATAAATAAATTAACCCATTGCAATGATAACATATAGGTCGTATATCCATATGATCTGGGTCTAATAAGAAACTTTAAAGCTGTGTTAGGAGACAATTTGTATTTATTTTTTATCCCCAAAAAAATGAAGGGTGATGGAGTAGAATTTGAAATTGGTGATGGTTTAGGTAAGCTGAGAGATGATTTCTTTTATAACACTTTTTAAATGTTATAACTATTTACCAATAAGTATAAAAACTATATATCTGACTATCTTTATTTTGTTATAGAATCTCCCGTTTACTGGCCTCCTCCGGAATACCACGTGGAATATCCAAGCGGATGCAACTTGGGCAGGTGTAATCGTAACAACTCAGATACGGAGTACAATAGTACATTTGGAAAAGATAAATATGCTTCATCTAGCACCAAAAAGCCCAAAAAAGATCATCAGGAAATAGACTTCTTAGACCATAATGATGGTAACGAGAATATCGATTTAGCATACTCACAACGCTTGAATAGAAATGATGAGCCTGAAAGTAACTCGCTTAAAAAGAAAATTAAAGGATATTTCCGTAACAAGAAATATGGTAACGATAATAAATCAGAAGGACCATCCAGTGGTTATGACACGCGCACTGATAGCGACGCTTACTTATCGTCAGAGGACGAGTACGCATATAGAAACAAGAATGGAAGTATCAAAATAAGTTCAAGCCAACCGTCTTCGATTCAATATCATAGCGAGTTTAATGGGTACCAAGGCTACTACAGCTCTAGCAGTAGCAGCGTAAAAAGAGCAAATGCTAATGGCGTTTACAATAAAATCAGGATGAGGAGCGCTAATGACAACGTCAAGGATTCAGATAGCGACGAAAATGTGCCTCTTGTGCATGTAGCGCGCAAGCTCGCAAGCAAAGAAAAGAGTTATTAGATTTTTTTTTTTTTAAATTTTCTTATTGTTTATTGTATAACATTGTTAATAAAAACCAAAATATAGGTACTTTTCTTTTCTTTTCTTTGTGACGGGTTCTACACGTAAGCATTTAACAACCCCCATTGGAAAATAAATGGATAAGAAGCTTGAATAAAAACTTAAATATATATATTGGATATATTATTTAAAAAAAAATAAAGTTACTAAGGTATGAGGGTTGAAATGGGAAAAAGCAAAAGAGTTAAATAAAAACTTAGAGAGCAGAGGCACCGGTAATAACTTCAATAAGTTGGTTGGTGATGACGGCTTGACGACCACGGTTGTATTGCAAGGTAAGTTTGCCGATAAGTTCGTTGGCGTTGCTGGTAGCATTGTCCATAGCAGCACGTTTGGCAGCCATTTCAGAGGCGTGGCCTTCAACGATGGCCCAGTGGATGTTGGTAGCGAACAAGAATTCGTTGTAGTTGTCAATAACGCTATCTGGGATTTCGAAGGCAGCATAGTTTGGAGAGTTTTCGAATTTTTCTTTGCTGTAGCAGGTTAGAACTTGAGGTTCATAGGAAATGGCGGAGACGAACTTGTTGAAGACGATGTCAGCGGTATCGAAAGCGAATTCGGGTTCTTCCAAGATCTTGGTTGCAATAGCGCAACTTTCTTCGAAAGTTGGAGAAACACGACCGATTTGGTTGAAACTGTACATCAAGTTGTTTGGAACCATACGGACAAGCTGAGATTTTGACTTGTCACCCAAAACAACGACTTTTTCTTCTGGATGATCTCTGATGTAGGTACGAACGTATCTAGAGACAGAGGAGTGGATACCACCACAAAGACCTTTATCAGATGACGAAACGATGATGAGTTTCTTATCACCTTCAGCAGCAGAAACGCCTGAAGCTTCGACAGTGGCTATTAATTTCAATATCAAGTGGAATTGAAGTGAATTTTATGCGTCAGTGTTAATAGTAATAAAAAGACGCAAAATGGATCGAATTAAAAATGATTCTTACTGTTAGCGATAATTCCGTTTTGGCGAGAAGCTTCCATAGCACGTTGAGCACGGGCGGTCTTGGTTGAAGCAATCATCTTCATGGATTTGGTGATCTTACTGATGTTGGTGATGGATTTGAGACGGAGTTGGACTGAGTGGGAAAGAGTAGAAAAGGGAAAATATTAATACATGTATAATTCAAACAAAAAAAAAAAAATAGAAAATACGGGTCTGGTGATGTACAACTTACTTTCTTTCAAAGTGGCCATATTACGTGTCTGGCTTCCTCTAATGATATTGAATGAAAATATAAGAAAAATGAAAATAAAAGGATTTGATAAAGGGTTTGGCAGAATTCGAAATGAAAAAGTTAGTATTACAGATTTTGGGAAGCGATCGACTGAGCAGCTGGGAAAGCGCGCTTTGCGGTTAAACCAATGTTGGACATCATTTCTAACGTTGAGTAAAAAAAATAGGAATCAGAGCTGGACTAATAGTTAAGAGTAAAAGCTTAGTCTGAAGTATAAGTTCTAAATAAACAAATTGAGTATTTACTTTAGGAGGATCCTTTTTTTAAAAAAAAATTTAAAGCAATATAACTATTCAATTAAAAAAAAAAAACTAAGCCTTGTAGTATTTGAAAACAAATGCCTATACTTTTAGCTATAAATTTTTTTTTTTTTTAAATGATAATAAAAAATTAGAAAAAAAGACGTAAATTCGAATAATCCGCACTTTGCTAGTACATACTCAGACATCCAATAAACATCTGTCTCAATCCCACATATCTCTGTATAATCCCAAATAGCTTACATCCATTCGCCAGATCTTATATCTACTTTGCCAACAAAAGACTAATAGGCCATTTATTAGCTGATATTGCTAATCTTAAGCAGTAATTAGTCTGATCAACAATTTTTCGATATCATTCGCTAAGCCCTTAATTTTTTTTACCTTATCTACATCCTTTAATTCGATGATTTCTTGGCTGCTTAATTTTACCTCATATCGAGTTATTAGTGGCTAATTTTTATAATATGATACTGCGAAAATTTATTGGCCAATTCGTTTATTAGCTTTACACCCTTATCATTTTGTGTTCAACCAAATAGACTACAAACTATTCATATCAAACTAGTCTAAATTACTATACGTTTGTACAGTATCTTACCATCATAGACCCTAAAGCAATCGTAGTTAATAAGCAATACCTAGTATAAGTATTCAGCGAGTATTAGATTCTCCCAAACACATTTAAACAAATTTATCAAATAGTTTATTTTCTATCTTTTCAAGAGTGCACTAAAGGTATTTAATACCTAACCAGCATGCTCACTTCTAAAGGCATTTATAAAAGCAATTATAAATTCATTATATACAAAGTTCTCAACCTTAATTCATAAAAATTGAAAAATTAACACTTATTTACCATTTAAACTTTACATTTACTTTTACTTTTACGGTGCGCTTTCAAAAATTTTTATGATCCACACTTAACCCCAATATATAAGAGAGTAATTATTATATGTCAATTATAAACTTTAGCAGCTTCAAATCTGTGTGCAATTCTTTATTTTTTCTATATGTATTAATATTGTTATCTCTTAATCAAATCCATGTCTATAATACTGCACATATATATATTTAATCGATAATATATACCCATTTTCTGTTATACTTATAAAAGCATATACACCTGCTATATGTAATTTTAAACTCTTGAACTATTTGCTCATAAGTACAAAGTTTTTTTTTAGCTATATTAACCATTTCGCAAGTTGTATGCTGTTTTTATATCAGCCAAATCTATCAAACTAGGCTCAAAAACATAAATTCACATCTGGACTCGAGAATTTATTGATTTATTGTAGAATAGCGGCAAATAATTAAACCGCTTAGACACTACTGGCGAATCATCGATTCCATGATTTTCAAAGAGTATTGGGCAGGGAAGGTTTAATACAAAGCCAAGCTTTGATGCAATAGCAGCCAGATATTTTTTATTATACATAAATATTTTTGATATCATTTCAATAACATAGTATCAGTTAATGGTTATGGAATGTATCTACTTTTTGCTTAATGATTTTTATACAAGAATAAGTATCAGCTAACACTAATTAAATTCTGAACCGCTTTATTTTCAATAAATTTTGATTTTTTTTTAAAATTAATGAGATTTTTAAAGCAGCTCGCAGCCAAGTTTCAAAATAATTTGAATTTCATTCAATCTTCAATATCTTTCATCTTGCTATAACTACAGATTTACTGTATATCTGCACTAATTTTTTTATGAAATAAATAAACAACCCTCAAAATAAGTAATAAAATATAAACTATCGAACCAAACAAGATGGCAAATTATTTTTCTAGAAAAAAATTTTCACCTATATCTCAATTTACATACTTTGGAGTCTAAGCTTAAGCTAAAATAAATAAAATATGGTACAATTACTATTTTTTGTAATTTATAAAGAACAAGTCATAGCTATTATCCATTTCTCTTAATTCCTTTTAACAATGAAACCCAAAATAATTTATTTAATACTGAAATGTTAAAGTATATTTACATTTAGATAAAAGATATTTGATCAACGTATCAGTCAGTCATAAATCAATATTTTTTTCTTCAATAAGTAATAAACCAAAAAAAAATTTTTTTGATCTGTAATCTAGAGTTAATAGTCTACCGCTTGAAAAAAAAGTTGTTTTTTTTGGTTTTTTTCCAAGGAAATTAAAATTCATGATTATATTATGGTACTTTGCAGCAATAGTAAACTAATAAAAATCCAATTCCTAATGCGAACACATGTAATTTAATAAAATTTATTCTATAATTCTATTTACTGTAAAAATTTTAATTTTCACATAAAGTAACAGATAGTTTCCAATCTTTCATAAATATTTGTATATATTTTATACTATATAAAACTGATAAAAAGTTTTTTACTTTAGTATGGATTTTAATATTTTCTGCGAATGATGATCTTTTAAAAATCTATAAAACATTACTAGAAAAAGATAAAGCGAGCCGCTTTTAAAAGTGTATCGTCGAAGAATTATACTTTAAAATTTAAATTGATTTTCAATTAAGATTTTTTAATTAAGTTCGCTTCTGAGATTTAAAGCTTTTAATATATTATTAAAGCTACCAGTCCTGAAATAAAATAATCTGATAATTGATGTTATTTTAAGAATATAAAACACCCGTATTTTAGATAAATATAAACTTGAAGGATAATAATTAATATACTTTTTGTAAAAATATTTCCAAGGTTAAAGGTGCAGATCCTTCTAATATATGAGATTATTTATAAAGATAACCCTTTATATTGTATAGCAATAAATCGATCAAATTTTATAAAATCATATTTAGTATCCCACCTTTCTCCAAATAACTCACGAAAATTTTTTATAAAGATAATAATTTTAAACTTAAGTTACTAAATAGAAAAGGCTTAATTCTCATTCAAGATAATCAGCAGAAATTAATAAAAGGATTCATAAAAATATTTCAATCTAGTAGAGCGGAGCTACATTAATGTATTGTATTTATTCAAATCGAAATATATGGTAGATTTAATAATATTTGGTACTTTTTTTACTATCTATTTTATTCTCTAATGCGGACTAGATACTAACATTAGTTGAATCAAGTACTATACCTGATATTATTTACCAATATGATTTAATAGTTGGTGTAAAAACTAGATAGTAGGAAATTTATTATAGTATACCTAATGCTTGTTGAAATAATTTCCCAATCATAGTTTACTTTAGATAAGTAAGCTTATTTAGAAAACGAGTTCAATATAATTAGCAGCATTATGAGACAAAACAGATTAGCGAAAGAGCATTAAAAACTTGAATGACTGACCATAATTTGTGAAGCTATAGCTAAAATACGCACACGTATTGGATAGATTTGATCAGGTATTTGTTAAGAAGCCAATAGTATTTAATTCATCAGATCAAATTTGAGAGATAACTTTTCAAAAGTTGCTTAAGAGTTTTTTATAACGTTTTATAGCTGAGCTCGCAAAAGTTAGCTTACAATATTAGTCATACTTGATTTCTAGTTTTTTCCTTGTTTTCCAACGCACAATCATCTTTGACTTTTAACAGGTTTATTCCCTCTCTCGTTAATCTTTAAAATGCTTTCTGTTTTTTCAAGACGATTCCAGACAAGATCAATTTCAATTGCTGCAAGAAGTTTTTCCTCAACCTCCTTTGCACTTAAAGAAAATTCTGTAAAGGTCGATACAAAACTTTTGGGAAAGCTTAGAAAAGAAACTCAAATTCAAATCTCGAAGGCTAGAGAAGCGCTACAAGCAACTAACAACGACTACGATTTGGCCCTCAAATGGATTGAAAAAGATTTACTAGTTTCAGGCGCCAAAAAGGCTGATAAAGTCCGCGACCGCGTAACAAATGAAGGTGTTGTATCGATGTATACAAGCGCAACTCAAAGATCTGCATCAATAATTAAGGTTTCCAGTATTTTCTTGGATCTAGAACTTTTTTTCTTTATACCCTTTCACAAATTCTAATATTTTTTTTTTACTTTTGATTTTAGCTGACTTGCGAAACTGATTTTGTTTCAAACAATGAGAATTTTCAAATTTTAGCTGCCGATATTTCCAAAGCTTGTGCTGAGATATCTGGAGTTAGCCTTCAACCACTAAAGATCGACACTATATTAGCCTCTAACATTCAAAATACTACTGAAATTCAAAACAGTGGTGAGAACACTATAATATCTAACGCTATAAACTCGACTATAGGTAAACTATCAGAAAATATGGCTATAAAAGCGGCTTTCGGTATTAACCTAGAAGCAGATGCATTGGGCGGAAATTCTTACATTTCTACTTACGCGCATGCCGGTAACTTGAAAATTTCAACCTCATTTGACCCAAAAAGTGCAGAAACAAAAAAGAATGGGAAAATAGCAAGTATTGTTATTCTTCACTCAGAAAATAAAGACATCTTCAATGACCAAGTATTTACTCAGTTTGCAAAGCGTTTAGTACAACAAGTTGCTGGTTATAAACCTCTTTACCTAGCTACCGATATTCCTGCCCTAAACATCGACAATTTCGAGTCAGATAAGTCTAGCCAGAATGAATCCGAACCCGTTCAAATGGATACCGTTTTCCTAAACATGGAGTTCATGTTCAATAATGAAAGTCAATCTGGTAGATCTGTTCAACAAGCTTTGAATGATATCTCCAAACATCTTGGTTCCCAAGTAACCATATCATCAATTGCATACCTATAAATTATATAATCTGTTGACTTGTTATTAATTTACCTTTTTTTTAATAACTATCATTTTACTAATTTAGTCATTTTGTTATTAGTTGGAAGGAAGGATTTAATTATTTTTGATAGAAATTTGCTAGTTATTGTTTAGACACATAAAAATGCCAAATTAAAAAATCGCTTAAAAAAATCTACGATCATTTTATCTAAAAACGTACACATTTTTACTAAGAGTGAGAATATTAATACTGCCTGACGCTAAAAATTTAAAATTATACTTAAAGTCCTAATCAGTTATACAAACAAATGATTGTATTTAATTTATGGATTAAATATCAACATCAATATTGCGGCGATAATAATATTAACAAATAAATTGAGAGTTAGTCTTTCACGTTTCAACAGCTATAGCTAAAACCAAACTGACTAGAAAAGGATAAAAATCCATAAAAACTATGTTATAAACTAAGAAAAATTATTCAACCGAATACCCTCCACCGCTCTAGCAGCTCCATATCAACTGGGCACTGGTTCAAGGGGGCTGGTGAATCACTTATACTTTGCAGTATAAGTGTTCTGGGCACGCGAATGCCGTTCAAAAATTTGGCTGTTTCCAGCTCAAAATTTTGATCGGCGGTGCCAGCTCGAATCTGGCTCAAAGATTGTTTAGACTCTTCCTCAAGGAGTTTTCGAACTAGCCCCAACCGGGCTTCGTTGAAATTAGACAGTAAAAAATTTTCGTCAGAACTGATCGGCGTCGGTATGAACCGGCCGATCGTCGATGATCTGTGATTTCACCACCGACTGCAGCTCAGAAGTATATGGTCGACCGTCTCAGGCACACACAAGTTGCAGCAGGGGCAAAAATTTTTGAATTTTTGGTCGACGATTTTCATGTTCGACAGGCGCTGGGCAGTCCGGAATGTGCCCATACGCATTTTCCCAATGTCCTGAAGGCCCAGCTTCAGGTCCGGATACATAGCTTGAAGGTCAACCCAGTTGCCTTTTTTGCCTATTTTTCGGTCCTTCCGTCCACCGGTGGATTACAGACCGGTTATTTCGTCGTTTCCGGTCGACTATCGTGATTATAGTCTGACCGCTTGAATCTTGAGAGCAAAATTTTTTGATCCACCGGGCGCTCCCGGTCACCCAAGTGGTCATCAGGACCTTCATTGGTGCCTTGATGAGGTCGGCGATCCATGTTTTTGAGGTAGGCCACTTATGGTATGCACGCTCACGGGCTGTGCTGGTGCGCATGAACACTGAGCTTATGCCCAGTTCATCCCTGATACGTTCCATGGCGGCTGATTTTCCGATGTTGGCAACCATTCGGATCGCCTTGTCGATTTATGACTGTATGGGCTTGTATCTGGCTTCGCTCATGCCAAATGTCTCCCCACCGTAACATCCAATCAGCATCAGCACCGAATTGATGAATTATATTTTTATTGCTGTGAGCACATCATTCCGACTCAGGAAGCAGTTGGTTGCGAATATAACCTTACTGAACATGCTCTTGTTGTTCTTGATCGCCCCATATACGTCGTACTTGCTATTCATAATATAGCTCAAATAGGTGTACTGTTCGGTGGAGTCGACTTTTTGGCCCTGCAGGGCCATATCAGTAGTCATCTCCCCGCTTATCGTCATTATCCCGCACTTGGAGGCATTCACAGCCATTTCCCAAGTGTCCGACCATTCGGTTATGGTGTTCAGTGCGATTTGTAAATCGGCTGATGATTCGGCCAATAGCACGACATCGTCGGCAAACAGTAGTCCGGGTATGCGTGAGGTGAGCCTAGGCACCCGCACACCTCATACGCCCTTGAATATATCATTAATATAAAAATCGAAGAGTATCGGCGAGGCTGGGCACCCTTGCCGCACTCCACAGAGGTATTCAGTGGGGTTGGAAACTTCATTTCCAACTCTAACTGCGATTTTCGGGGCATCATACATGCCCTTGATCACATTGAGAAGTTTACCCCAAATTACCACTGATCGCAGTTTATGCAGTAGGGCCATGTGGGGGACCCGGTCGTAGGCCTTGCTATAGTCGATATAGCACAGCCATGTTTCCTTGTTCTGAATTTTGCGTCGGCGTACTATTTCGTATAGAGTGGTCGCTTGGCTCGCACACTCCTCTAAATTCCTGAATCCAGCTTGCTCTTTTACCAATATTTGGTATTTCGCATCGATTTTGCTGAGTTTGGTAGCCACAATTTTGGCCACCAGTTTCGCTAGTGTTGGGATCAGTAATATCCCTCGGTAGTTATCGGGGTCCTTCAGGTCACCTTTTTTAGGTACCGGGACCACTACTGAAGTTTCTAGCCACTGGGGTATATCCCCAGTGTCATACATTAGGTTGATGATTTTATGAATTAATTTTGCTAGTGAAGATGTAGGTGATGGTTCGGTCATCACCAGTTTCAATACCTCAGATGGTACACCATCAGCTCCCGGAGCCTTGTTGTTAGGCGTATCACGAAGTACATTAGTAATATCTGACCATAATATAGTGCTATCACACTCTGGGTAATAGTTACAGTCGCTTGAGATGAGATTCTCCCACTTTTCTGTCGATCTGCTGTTCCCAGTAGCGTCTTTGGCAAGTTCGCCAAAGTGGTTTGTCCAAATTTTGATTTTTTCTTGTTTTTCAGTAGTTAAATTTTTATATTTATCGTACACCGGGCCATCGGCGATGCTTTGGAACGATTCCCCAGTGTAAGATTTGATATAACGCCAATAGGATTTCGAATCGTTGTTCAGAATCTGATCGGCGATTTTTTTGAGGCTTTTATCGTGCTGGGCTTATCTATCAGCCTTAATTGATCGATTTGCACTCGATTTGACATCGATGTATTTGCTGATTGAGCAATTATTCTTCGTTAATTTTCGAATTTTTAATTTTTTTGAGGGTGATCTTTGAGAGCACAGTTTTTATGGTTATGCCAGGTGCATCCAGCGCACCGAGCCGAGCAGATTGATCCCAAACAGTGTCGATTAGGCCAGCGCAAAGCTCATTTAGGCCCATTTCTGTATCTGCTAGCACTGTAAATCGGTTATGGCTGACAAAATTATTTTCAGCCAATTGTAATTTTTTCGCGTTAATTTTTGATTTTTATGCCGGTACCTCGAGAGCGTCCAATGTCCACTGCGCTGTGATCGGCATGTGGTCGGAGAGGTCTAAAAACTGGTTCGCTGTACACCAGTTTGGGCGGCTGCTGAGCCCAGCATAGTATATGTGGTCGATCATTCGGCCCACAGTACTCTTATTGTACCTCGACCATGTCGAGTTGGTCACTTTTGCATGTTGGAACCCAATTCTAAGCTTCAGAGTAAACTTTTTTCATGCTGATGTGTCCATATTGTAGTTCCCCAGCATTATATGCTTTTCAATATTTTATTGAAATTTTTATAGTGGTTCAAAATCTCAGAAATCGCCCGCTTTTTGCGAATTCCCGCGCTTGGGAAGTTAATATTTGTTGCCAAAATTGTGAATTTATCACCATTTTTGGTGCGCCCAGAGACTATCCCAGATAGCCAAGTCGGTGCAGATTTATATTCGCTAATTTCTAGTCCAATGTTATTTTTTACAGCCAGCAGTAGACCGGTGCCACATTTGGCGTGATCGGCTTTTGCCTCTATACATGTGTATCCTGGTATGCGGTAGCGGTAAGTTTTTTTCGTTAAAAATGTTTCCTGGAGTGCCAGGATATCGGGCTTAGCACTATCTGACTTGGAAAAATTCAGATAGTGCTCAAGTTCCTCTTTTACACTCTTTATGCCTCGTATATTGTAGGTCATAACCGTCAGAGTGTTGTTTTTAGCGAAATTTAATTTTTGATTTTTTCGGCCAGTGAAATTGGCCGATCGAAATTTTTGATTTTTTTCGCGCCTAATTTTCGCGCCCAGAGATTTTTCAATATTATTTATTTCAGTTTTTGATATGTTGATTTTTTGATGGTCAATGGAGTGAATTTCGTGCCTCCATTGGCCGTTACGTTGTCTGATTTTTTTACTGTAAACTGATGGT
>LSSN01001665.1:0-21995 GCA_001970855.1 Smittium culicis
ATTTACATAATATATAAATATAACCTTTCTCAATATTATACAATCATTGAAGCTTTTTTTTGTGTTGTGCATAAATAAATCTAAATAAATTGCTTTATATAATTAAACTTAATTTCAAGTGTTTATTTTATCAAGGGTACAACAAGCTAATAATGACGGGATTAAGTATTTTTAAATTTGGTCTAAGCGCAGATAAACAAAAGTTAATTGAATAATTGAGATAACAGCGCTCACAAAACTTTATTTTTTAACTATTGTTGAAAAATTACAGATTTATATGAATATTACCTAGTTATAAATTGTATTTTTTGATTGCAAAATAATGTTTTTATTCGTTTTATGATTTAGATATTGTATATGATAGAGATAATAAATAAACCAAATCTTTATCCACCAAATCAAAAAAGAAAAAATAGCTAGTTGTTTACTGGTGTTCCTATTAAACCATACTTACCAAATCCTATATGATGGATAGTTAGGTAGACTTATTTTTTGGATACAAAAGTTTTAAGTGTTACAGTTTTTTTTTTTTAAAAAAACCAATAGTTGATAAAGACAAACTGTTTTAAAAAAATGTATTATAAACCTGGTTTATTGTATGATTATTATTTTTTAAAATAAAGGGCAACAAATTTATGGCATGACATTTATAATTTTAGTATAAAAATTTCGACAAGATAAAAAAAATGAGTATAACGACTTGGGTTATGGTTTTGTTTATATAAAATTATTTTAATAGAATTTTAGAATATTTAAAGTGAACTGAAATGATATCGTAGGTAGTTTACTCCATTTTAGTAATATTGTGGAAATAAATATATTAAAGAAAGATTTATATTTTAGCTCGTTAAGTAAATCATTCAAACTAGTATGAGCTTTGAAAATATTTATATATAAAGCGTTTTAAAGATTGTAGTTTATTTGGCTAGAAGTTGATGATATCGGTTAGAGCTTCGCCAGGTCTAAATAGAGAGTTTGGAATAGGAGTGGAGAGAGCGGGTGCATTTTTGAGCTTTCTGCCAGTTTCTGAAACAAACATGGTTGAGTATGAATGATCCAAAAAATCCTCAAGAATGAACTCGGGCTTGGTAAAAGGGTCATTAAAGATGTTAGCGACTGTCGAAACGTTTGCATAATAATGGTTTTGAATAGCTAATAATTCCCAGAGAGAGCTGTTAATAGCGTTACATTTTGCAGGATCAGGTTCAGTGGGGTTATAAGCATCAGTTGATAAATCGTCGGTAAACGAAGATTCCAAATTATTAATATTGTCATCTTGATTAGTCTCAGCGTTAGAAACGAGTTCGTCTTCATTTTCGCCATCTATTCTGTGAATTAAGACCATGCACAAAGGATGGCGTTTTAAAAGGTTGTAGATGAAAGGAACGATAGCAGCTATTGCAGATGGGGTGGCAAAAAGGCACATTCTAGCCATACGCTTAATGAAAGCGGCAACCAAGTACGAGGGTAAATGTGTTGAGGATAAGAAAGTATCAGCGAGGCGCAAGAAACGGGACCTGTATTTTACATGAAGTAAGTTCTTGTCGAATAAGGCATAGAGCTTGATATAAAAATCAGGATAAGTCAAATTATATTTTGAAATCAGTGTGTAAAGACCGTTAAGTGCCAATAAACTAATTGCGCCGCCAGAGTCATAAGATACAGAGAGAAAATCCATCAATCTAAACGGTGCTTGGATCCCAGGTAAGATTCTGCGGTGGATCAAAGATAAAGTTTGTTTGTATAAATCAGCGGATAGTGGAAGTTTCATAAAAGATATCCAAGATTCTTGATAGAATTTTCTATAAGTTGTGGTACGAAGTACTCCGGGTTTAGGAGAAATATCTAAAAACAAATAAGAAAAAATCGATATTTAAATTTTAAATATAAAAGAATTTAAGTACTGATTAAAAGATAGTTAGGTAAATTAGAAGCTAGTATAAAATGAATATGTGGAGAATTTTCATGATACCTTTTGGTACAGGGACCCAGAAAGATTGATCAACCTTAGATGATTCTTCAAGGAAAGGTATCCTACTAAGGATTAGAAAGGTGTTTTTTGATAAAACGGAAGGATCCAAAGTATTCTTAGAGGAATTAGAGGGATTGGTTTTAGAATCAGTAATAGTTATGGCATTGGGAATATATTTTAAAGCGGAAAAGCGTAGGTCTGAGTATTGGCATAAATAGGAATCTAGGAAAGTAGATATAAGATTTGCAGAAACATTCTTTTTGGTTACAATTACTGTGACTATTTCTGAGTAGAGGTGTGCAGGAAACTTGTAAGTTTTTGATTGGCGATTAAGGAAAGCAGCTTCTTTCTGTATAAGGGTATGTAATAGTCTTAAAGAGTTAACTTGGGTAGCATCGTCGTTTGAGTATAGGCAGGATAAAAGATTTCTGGTAAAAGCTCGGTAAGATTTAGAGAGCCAGTTGGATAGTATTTTTTTGTGATCTTCAGGAGAGATATTTTCAGAATCATCTATTTGGTTAATTGATTTATGGATTATAACTAAGTCAGAGTCTATGAGTTTGGAAAAAATTCTAGTGAGTGAACTATGGGCGGCGTTTTTGACCTGGTAATTGCCGGTTTTGAGGTTTACTAGAAGAGTAATATTGTTGAAATGTTTCTGATCAGAATTAACTTGAAGTTCCCACTCTTTAATCTGTTTTAGCTTTTTTTCATCATCAGATGTTAACTCTTGAATTCTCTTTCTTTTGGTGGTAGGTTTACTCATATTTTTTAAAAATTTTTGATTACCTAAAGGGGCGTAATTTATAAATATGAAGCGAGGGCGATACCAGTATAAACGTGTATATTATGTCGGGTATTTTCAGTTTGTAATAAAGATATTTAATAAATCGCTACGGCGATTTAAATTCTTGTAGATTAAGTATATTTTTGCTGAAAAGACCTTTTATGAAGCTTAAAGCACAAAAGCAGCAACTAGATTATTAAAAAAAATTTTCTAACCAAATAACAACTAAAAAAAAAGTCTTCGATCTGTGTAGAATTTATTCTTCTATTTCGAAAATAGTAGCGGTTATTGGCTGAAAAATACGATTTTTTTAGAAAAATAGTAAAAGAGCATAAGGTAAGTATTATTGGCCAGATAAATATTCAAATTCTGTGATTAAATTAACTAAAATTGATTTGCGAAATAGAAATTAGGCCATATTAGCTGATTTATAGCCTCTTTGATTTATATTGGATTAGATTTTATAGATTTGATTTTGCTTCAAAAAAAAAAAAAGAGTCTAAAGAGACGACATTTAATTTTCTTTTTATCAAAGTTAGATAGCACTCAATTTTTTAATATATAGATTTATTTATTGATTTATCTCCTTGTCATAAAAACTCAATTTCTAATTTAAAAAATAAACAATGTTCAAGCTATTGACTGCAACACGATTTACAACTGGTTCAAGAAGCATATATACACAAGCTGCGCTGCTTGAAGGAAAGAAGGGCTTTTTTGGGAGAATTTTCGGAAAAGAGAAAAAAGAAGAGCCACTATCAGAACTTTCTGAAGCCGAATCTGTCCCTGAAACCCAGATAGAAGATCAGATGGATTTATCAACTGAAAGCAGCGAGTTTGAGCTTGAAACAGCTAATAAAGTGTAAGTGGCTCTTTTTGTATAGGAATTTCGCTTAATGTTGATCAGTTGGCGATTTTTTTTGTTTAGTTTGATGATTGTTGTAAATTAATTATAACAAAGTTGTTTTTTATTTTACTAGACCCCAACCAAGCTATTTACCAGTCGAACAAGTAGAGAGCGAACTTGAGCCTTTAATAAAGGAGCTATTCAAAGGTGTTGAGGATTGGAGAAATTGCGATATTAGCAAAACTGAAATTAAAGAAAAGGTAAGGCGTTTCTAATTATCATCAATGTTGCTGTTTTTTTTATTGCGTTAAAATAGTAGAGTGATATTTATAATTATAATTAATTTATGGTATTGCTTTTTTTTTTTGCGAGATAATTGGAGATTAAATACATCATAATACGAATTACACTTTTAATAAACTTGTTTAAATCTTTTTTAGGTGGCAATATTTTCGGTTACGACTTTTAATAAAGATATAGACAACTTAAGTTTAAACAATATCCAAAGTGTTCAGGACTTGATTAACTTTTACTCCACTAAACCTGAGGTTCTAGCTGCAAAGCACCCAGTCGCCAAATTCTTTGCCGAGATGCCTGAAGAGAATATCCCACCAAATATGAAATTTGTACCTTTCCACAAACACCAAAGAAGACTACACGCCTATAACTAAACAAAATTTATTATAATAACACTAATACCAAATACACGAATCAAAAAATCATTTATACTGACTTTTTTTACTTTTTGACTTTTATATGCTATTATAAAAAGATTTTTTAAATACTACTTTAAATTATAATCTAAAAAAATCTATTCGTAAAAAATATATATAAACCACTAGATGAAATTATATACTGCGGTAGTTGGTATGTATTAGTTTGTAGGTCTGTCCTTAACAACAAAAATATGTGGAGAACCCTCTTCCAAGAACATTTCTCCCTCAACTCTATAGCCAAGCTTCAAATAAAACTCGCGCTTGTCGTACATCGAATTCAAACCAATCTGTTTGACCTCGCTGAATTCAGGATATGTCCAAATAACGTTTTCAGTAAATAGAATCATTTTCTTTCCTATTCCTAGTTTGCGGTGCTCTTTGAGGACTGCAACACGACCTATTTTAGCTAGAGTTGGGTTATATTTAAAGAATCTAAGCGAACCAACCGGCAAATCTGTAACTTCATCAGTGGTCAAAGTTGCTAGAAGATACGAACAAATTTGATCATAATCATCGATTCCTGAAGCCACGCTGAATCCCATTTCTTTATCCAGGACTTGGGTGCGTACGCTCTGGCCAAGATCTTTTTCTTCCTTGGTCTTTGCAAGAATGACGGTTACTTCGGCCCGTTTCTCAGTCATATCAATTTTTATTTTTGACTTATACAGATCTTTAGTTTACAAATGATAAAAATGCAAAATATTTAATTTAGAATTTTTCGCCACTATCAAACGCCTAACCGGATAATTCCTTGCCCTTTTTATATAAGAGTTTCAGTAATTTAAGCCAAGAAAATCACTCAGTTGTTCCTGATTTTTACCCAGAGTGTCATTTTTAACAACCCCTTTTTTAGTCTTTTGTCACAAAACTATCTTCGCCTTAAAAAATGTATGACTCGCTTTGTTGGTATAGTAAATAAAAACACTATTGGCTGATTTATACCCCCAAAAAATCTATTTGTTTTTTTTTTTTTATTCTGTCAAATAAATGCTATAATACTCATTTTTGAATTAGTCGAGCTCTCTAGAGCGAATATTAATTCAAATTAAACAGAGTAGACGAGACATATTAAGTGTTACCATCTTATTGGTCCTTGGATCAATGCCCACTGGGTATAAAATTACTGGAGCGGTGAAGGAGGGTCGGTTGAAAATTCATTTTTTAAATATTTTTTTAACTTGTTAAATGTTTTTTGATAGTTATCTGTATACTTTTAAATTATTTTTAATACTCTTTGAGACAAAAAAAAAAACTACTTATTGGATATTACTAATCGAAAATTACAAACAAATAATTAAGTGAATAAAATGAAACAATAAAAAATTTTTAATTGTATAAACTGTAAAGTGCACTATTGTGTTATCCTTATCATCTTTCGGCAAAGGTAAAGTGGGAGCGGTGAGCAGGGCTTAATACGTCTCCTCTCCTCGGATAATATGAATTATTCTTCGCTCTAAAGATCTCGATTGATTATAAAATTACACCTCAAAGAGTACATTTATTAAGATACTTCAGATTTCAAATCGACTCAGTGAAGCTATTCGAAGTACTTCTTTTGAGTCGATAATATGTATCGAAGATGGAATAGTTTGACTTGAACGCGTGCGAAACTGCCTCATCTGTTGATACCCCAGAATTAGCGATTAGTGTAGAACCAATAGCTCTACCTTTAGGTATTGGGGTTTCAGAGCCGCTGACATCAGGCTAGATATCGATCATATGTGTCTGTGTATGCTGTAAACTGATAAAAACTTTGAACTGTCATTGACAAAATTCAGTTGCGTTTTTAATAAACACTTGTTATTATTCGTACGCGGTGTCCGGAAAAGCATAGAAGCTACTTTTTCCTTTTTTTTATTGTGTAATACAATACAGAACACAAGATTCGATCTGTTTTTGATGTCATTTAGCAAGGCTTTTCGTTTGTTTGACCATCTCATTTTTCTTTTGGAGCTAAAATCACTAGGTGTAGTACCAATTTAAATATGATTCTGTGTTCTTCATTTATTCAGTGTATGTCACAGGCTCTCAAAAAACCGGTGACGACCAGAAGCCAAGTTAGTTTGGTAGTTAGATCCTTAACAGTGAGGTCAGCTGTATAGCCCCATTCCTTAGATAGATCCATAATCGGCAACATATTAATGACCGGTCTGGAAAATTAAATAATTAATATATCTTACAATTCTTTTTTGAATTCTGAAAATTTTTGATTTTCTGCTAGCTCTTTGGTTTTTTGAGCTAATTTAACCATTTGCGGACTTTTAGGCTGTAATTGAACCTATTTTTAGTTTATCTATAGTATAGATTTCCGCTAGATAGTTGATAATCTGCGAATCTGATATCATAATTAATATCTTTCGATATTATTCAATCTAAAAAGCGCTGTTCTGTAGAACTCTACTTAGAAGAACGTATAATACGTCTATCGATGGAAATGATACAGCCAATGGTGTAAATTCCGAAACCTTGAGTTATGAGGAAACGCCTCTGATCCTGCAAGCAATAAATTTTCAGTGCTTGCTTGTTCATAACGGCGACTTACCGCCTCTTGGACCGGTAATTACCGTATTTTCTTTGATTATTAGCTGCCTGCACACTATAAGAGACATTAAAACTAGAAATCAAGTTGTAGACTTCTACATTGGTGTCACTAATGTTATATTATCTTCTCTCAGCGCACTTTCTGATCATTCTGTGCATAAGGTTTAATCGGGGGCATGTGTAGGGATTGTCGAGTCCTGATAATTTGAAACTAGAGAATTTTGGCTTAATTATCTGATTTCGAGGAATCAGATGAAACCATTTCTAATCTTCTTACTCTGGTGGGAAAAAAATATATACATGTCGTGTGGGTCACGTATTGAGTTGAGAGTGCTGAATTTCTCTTTTTAAAGATACCATCCCGTCTGAACAGTCAGTATTCTCGGCGCACTTGCAATATGTAATATGGATTGAACATAGGTTACCCTTAGGCGAGTATTGATTTTCAATAAGTGTGACCAAACCTTCTTTGAAATTCTGAGAAGCTTTGAATTATTAGTTACACCAAACTTCATAACACACGCTAGTGATTTTATGTTGTCTTGGTATACCAAAACATATCTTAATATCACTTTCTTGAGTTTTAGACTATAAAATACACTCAAAATCTCCTTGACATTGATGTATATATATTTTCCTATGACTTTTTTCATGACCTTGAGTAC
The DNA here is from genome assembly GCA_001970855.1 of Smittium culicis. NCBI lineage: Eukaryota > Fungi > Kickxellomycota > Harpellomycetes > Harpellales > Legeriomycetaceae > Smittium > Smittium culicis. The sequence continues at coordinate 7,529 of LSSN01001665.1, forward strand.
ATGTAGAGACCTTCTACAATGGTTAGCTCATAAAAATCAGTCAAATTGTGCCAAAAGCAGTCCAATTGTTAAAGTTTCAGCCTAATTTTTGTTTAATGAATCAAGTTGAAAAAAAATCAAATAGTCATTTTATCTAATTAAAATCAGCCTAAATACCTAAATTGCTTTAAATAAACTTTAAGATTATTGCCCAATAAGCAATCAAATATTATAAATTTGTAAATAATCCGCTAATTTTTATATTTACCCAAATAAAATGAAAAAATCGAGTCAACAAATAGTTGATATTCATAAAATTTATCCTCATTAAAATCGATTATCATTTAAATATTCAATATTATTGCAAATCACAATCACAACAAAATCACATTACAATAAAAAACTCTCATAATGCATAAAAAACTGGAAAAAAAATTATAGAGCTACTTTATTTCAAAAACAACCATAAAAAATTTTTTTGGTAGGTATAAAAATAAAAATTTTCAATTTTAATATTAATTCTTGAATAAAATTTTTTATCTAAAGCCTCTATTAAATTTAAACTAAAAAACTAATTTCATATATAAAAATATCTATTTATATGAAAAATAAACAAAAAATTCAATTTATTCGAAAATATCAGAACATAAATCAGCTAAATTCGATTAAACTGTTTTCTTTTGCCGTTAACCTCGATAGATTTTAACTAGGTATTTTTTATTAAAAATGATATTTTCTAAGTTTGAAGTAATTTTATATAGATTATATATCCTACCGTAAAGCATCAGCAAACGTTTTTATTAGTAATAAGTTTACTTTTGTCGATTATACTACAAAAAAAAAGCTTTTTTTGGCCTTATATAGTTTTATGCATCTTGAAGTGTTATCTGAACAATAAATGTAATTTTATTTATTTTCAAATATGAGTATACATGATAGCATTTTTTGCCTTTTAAAAAATTTTCATGAAAAATATAGGTATTTCCACCAGAAAATATTAGTACATCAAAAACAAATTTATTTTTTTCAAAGTTCTTACTAATTATGTAGAATCTTTCCCTGCTTTGGTTTTTCATTTCACAAAGAATATTTCCTTTTCTGATACTCCATTATCCCTGAATTCGTCTAAATATACTTCAAATTCTTTTTTTTTTTGTATAGTCATAAAAATTTCAAGTTCGTTTTTTTGTTTTAATTATCTCATTGTATACAATTTTTGAAGTTTTTGGTTTAATAAAACCATTTTAATCCTTGAATAAATTAAAATAAACATTTAAAAATTTAATAATATTTTATTATTTACATTTTTTATATTTATCCTTTAATGTCCTAATGAATATTTCCAAAAAATTGTTTTTTTGATGGCGAAAATATGAAATAACCTTAGTACTAAGTGTCTTTTTTTTTTTGAATTATAATTCATCTATTTTTTTTAAAGTTGAATTTTTTTCAAATCTTAATAAATTTTATTTTCAAAATATGTTTTATTCCTTTTAGATTCGTCGAAATATTTTTAGATATATTAAACCTGAAGTAAACTCTTTTTGATAGATTATAAAAATTAGAAATAGCATTGGAAATCGTAAGGGCCGAATTAGCAAAAACTGGTTCTATTTTCCTAGCTAGTCAGGTTTTATCAAGTTTGTCTTTGAGTGCTTTATATCCAAGAATATGAATCTACATTTTCTTTGCTCACCACTTATATCAATACAGGATAAAAATATTTTTTATTATCTGAAAACCCGGATATTATAACAGGATAATTACCCTCAATTAACTTATGTGTAGAATATATATGAAGTTTTCTGGGTTCAAAAAGTATTTTTATTGAGCTTACTGACATTAATAAAACCCTAAGATTATAATTATGTTCACTATGAAAAAATAGCTTATTTTTAAAAATTCACATATATTTGAAATAATATATGGTTGCTTTGATAATTATTCGTTCTTTCCTTGATTAATTTCTTGATAAATTATATATTTTATCAATTTTTACTCTCTATAAAGCTATTTATCAAGATACTATATATTCTACTAGGACTATTTCCAAAAAAATTTTGAGGTTTAATGTTTCATTTTTTATGCTTTTTTCTCTTTTCTTACATATTTATTACTATTTAAACCCTTCATATATTTTAAAAATTTTCCATCATAAAAATTCCAAAGCTTTAGCAACGCAGGTGTCGTAATACTAGGTGCCAAAATCCATAAGTATTCCCGGGAAGTTCGTCCATGGAACTTAGTAGCTTCTGTATTTGTGGTATACTGTATTAAATAAAGTATTATAAAGAACGTGAGGCTGTTTAAATTATTTAATAAAGTTTAGGGGGATGTAAGGCGTCGGAAATTGTTTTTCGTATATGAATAAGTCTTCCTAAAAACCAAATAATTATCTTATCGCCTCGGAGAAGAAGTCCCTACTATGAGGGGTATGGAAGGGTAGAGCAGATCTGAGCTACTATGCTCTTTTGAGAGGGGTAGAAGTGGATATTGCCTAGGTTAGCGCAAGCTACCTGTCTAGTGTAGCGTAAACATCTTAAAAAACGTTTTATAAATCTAAAATGTGTTTAAAGAATTGTTTAATAATAGCACACATAATACAAATCGTGTTTATAATAAATTAAACATTTTTTTATTACAATGTGTATTAATCATTAAATAAAAAAGCCTCTTTAAAACATTTTAAATATACTTGTGCAATTCAGAACTCTTATTTTACAAATTATACAATATTTAATTTACTATAAACATTAGTTTTTTTCCAACATAGGTTTTTTCACCTTTTTGTTTTTTATATAAAATTCCATATATTTATATAGCTTTTACATTTGTCATACGATTAAGTTTTAATACTAAATAAATAATAAAATTACCTAAACCTTTATTACTTAACACCATTGATAATTTAATAAAATATATAATACTGGAAATCACACTAGTAACACTATCTTCCATCTCAAGCAAGGTATGTTTGATCCAGCCATGTTGAAGCTAGCTGAGAAAGTGAAAGAAGATGTAAAGAAAATCAGGGAGTCGCCTGCGTGCTGAAAAAGACCTAAAGAGTGAAGCTTACCAATCTATGAGCGAGGAAGCTAGGCCAGGAAGTACCTGTGTATAGCAAAGGTGTTCCTAATTTGTAAACGAATACTCTTATTGTTATTTGTTAAAGGGGTTGATTCGTATACAAATAATATTTAAGTCCAAATATCAATTGATCTGGATAACTATAATTTATCGCTATTTGAATGAGCCAATACTTACCCTCGCTATAAACTGACGATACATCTACCACCAAGAATCCAACAACAAGACGGATACAATAATACGTAATTACTGTACCCTGATAGGACCCCTATAACTCCCAGCAAAGAGAATATTTTCTATTCGTTAGTTTACATTATTATCATTTTTATTATTTTACTTATATTATTTTGAATCCCACTATAAAAGGGATGGTGTCTAACCAGAACCTGGGGAACTCTATCTTTTTCATAACATTTTAGGATACTAAAAATGACTGCTTATATACGCCGCTACTCACCCTAAATAAAATTTTAAAAAGAGTTCTTACATTAAGAATCTACTCCTATAGCTTCATATAAATAAAATTACAATTATTCATATTAAATTTCCTTTATATTTCACCTACTAGAATATACGTGCTTGCTATCCCTTCCCACAAACCAAACCCCCAACTATATTGGAACTGTGTGCCTAACAAACACACGCTTATCTGACCATCACCGTACTGAAGAATGAACCTTAAAAATTTCCTTCCTTCCCTCACCCTCCTCCCAAACTGGGTCGCGGTACGAAGAAGACTACGAAAATCAGACCTTCCCACTCCCCTCTACTTCCACGCGCTCTGATGGAGAGTATGAGGACGGAATGTATAGGAGAAGTCCATGCCAAGATTGCAGCCTCCAGAAACAGTGAAGATAAAATTTATAAAATTTGAACAATAATACACTGTTGACTTGTAATTTTTTTGAGCAACTTTTTTTCCAAAAATTCAAATATTCTGAATATTCTTAGTGGTCAGTTATAACAACTTCGTTTTTATCCTGATAATTTTTTGTTTGATCATTATTCGAAATTATAAAAGTTTCTATATTTTTATTAATGTTTTTATTTTCGATAAAGTAGAATTTAAAATGTAAATAATCTTGGTTTAAAATAAAATTAATTAAAATACATTGTACTTTTTGTCGATTTATCAATTTTTTTAGAGTTTGTCTAATTTTAATTAGTTATAGTAGAAACTTGATTGATTATAATATGATAAAACAAAAATTTTACTGATATTAATTAGATAAACCAATAATTTGATTTTTTTTTGAAAATTTGATTCATTAACAGAAATTAGGCTGAAATTTTAACAATTGGACTGCTTTTGGTGCAATTTAATTTTATTTGCACAATTTGACTGCTAATATCATTTTAACCTTCTAAAATCCCCCCACTACTTGTCACTGGATTCCGTAAAGATTTCTAGCTTCGAATTTTCTGGATAAAATGATAGCTCGTTCTATGAATTCAGTTGATTCTTCTAGATCAATAGGTTCTGGAATGCTTGTTTTTTTTTTAGTATCACTGTCGACACCCATGATTTTAATGTCGAAAGTGCCCGGTTTTTGAGCTCAAAATTCTGCAGAGAATCAGTAGACGAGTAATTAGATCAAATGATATCGACTTGTATTTCACAATAAAGCCCTCTAAACATCCTAATTTCTTCTAGCCAGCGTTCAGTAGTTTTATGGACTCTCGTCGAAGATCACGTATCTTGTTAGATGAAACCTAGGGCAAAATTTCCCTGGTTTTGTTAACCATCACCAAATTTGTGATAGACTGTAATGGGGGTGTAGACGATTCCACGTAGGTTATCTTGAATTCAAGCTTCCAGAGCTAGGAATATACCTTTCGTGTGATGTTTAAACACGCATCTTTTGACTCTGCCATGATCGGAAGACCTTAAGGATATGCAGAGATCGCTATTCCTTGAGATCTGTCCGATTGAAGAGCTAATTCTGAGTATTTTAATGGGATAAAAAACGGGCTCAGTGTTAGCTCGAATGAAAGTGCCCGGAACTTGAATAAACGAGAGTTCGAGTAAAAGCAGAGGTACTTTTTACACTTCTTGTATTCCAGTATAGCATGAATGTATCCTGAAGGTCTAGAGCGTGGGATATCACCTGAGGTAAATCATTCTGCAGTAAGATTCTGAGATCTCCATCTTAAATTTCTGCTCTTATACGTGAAGGTTGAGCTTGTGAAGGTCTAAAACCGGCCTGAGGCCCTCAGTACTCTTTGGGATGGTAAAAAACAGTTTTTAGCATCCTGGAACCTTAAGCTTAATCTTTTCAATGGCAGGAAAGCGATTCTTTTTTTAGAACTTTTCTAGTCTCCCGGATCAGCTTCATATAATACCTATACTGATAGGAAGACAGCGATCGTGATTTATCTCATTTCGCTATGTTTAGGCTCAAATATACCCCGATGAAATGAAAGAAGTTCCTAATCCTAGATCAATCAGGTAAAAATTGGGCCTTTGGCCAAATTTTCGTATCGGTCGACTTCGATCCCGGAGTGGGAGAGTGGGGGGTTCTTGAAGGGGGTTCCCAATCCCCTCATCGCTATGTTCTGGGCTCACCGACTGTCCTTCAGTTTCAAAAATTTCTATTTGAACATATAAAAGCGTCTCTCAACCTGTTTGCCTTTCTGGATCTCTATTGAGGCCCCTTTTCGCCGCCTCGGCCTCTTTTGAAAAAATTTTATTGGCGGTCGGAGGTCCTGTGACTTGAAGTAACTTCGTCGGAGGCTGCAACAGTGGTACTCAAACGTAATTTCCCCCTCATTTTGAAATTATTTTGAAGAGAGTTCTTTTAGAGCTGATCAAAGAAGCAGATTATCTGAATTTTTCCTGATAGCTCCTTAGAAATGAGTAATTACAGTGCATCTGCCCCATAAGCGATTTTTTCGGATTATAAGAGTTTAATGGATTTACCACAAAGATTCAGATATTTGAAAAGGCTATTTAACCTTTCTTAGGTTTAAATGATTGTAATTACAGACAAAAACTGTCTATTTTTTCTGTGGCAAAAAAAACTTCAAGATCCTTTGATTTATCCATCCATGAGGGTTTCCTGTATTTTGAGATTTATTTAATGGTCGGCGAGAATATTTGCTTATTCCAGGTCCAACTGTAAACAACTGAAAGCATAGTCAGTGTTATTTAATAAATTGGAAAATCCATAGATCAATGGTGGTATAATGTAGTTCATTGAACTGTTTTTAAGTCAAAATGGATTAGCATTATTGCGCACTTTTTTAGACATCAGAGATCTCTAGTAGTCTTCTTGGATTGATAGTAGCGTTTCTTTGGGTTCAGGACAAATTTAGAGATCGGATATTGGAATTTTTGTCGTTACCTATGGGTCTTCAGGTTATTATTCACGCTCCTTCTCACTTAATAGCAGGTGAAAAATATCGGCCAAAAGCTTTATCTAATATCGGTCCATTAAGACTATATTCACAGATTCTTATTTCTTTGTTACTAGTATAAGGTAAATAATTTTTTTAAAGTAATATTCTTATATTATTTTTAATTTTTAAAATATTCATGCTGGCATAGTACCTTTGTTAAAGAAAAGATGTTAATAATAGAAAAATAATATACATTAGAACTTTTACAGTTAAATTTTTCTTTTTTTTATTGGTTTTTAATTTTCGTTATATCATATCCAATAAAAAAGATACATTTAATACGCTTATTCCTTGGTGTATAATACTAGTAATTTAGGCTACTGGTGTGATATCACTATAAAATAAAAGTTAATAATGAAATCTATACAGATATCAACGCCACTGAATACTAACTTTCAGTCAAAAACGATAGTATTTTATTATATGTATTATTTTTTTTTCCCGCGGAAATGAATTTATTCATTCTAATATTATATTTTTTCACAGCGTCAATTAGATCTAATTTGATCAAGAGGTGTTCTCTACACCGACTGATGTAAGTAGGCTATTAGCCAATTACTGAAAAAAGGCTATTACACAATAGCTGAGATATTTAGCCAATGGAAATACACAAGATAATTTCAAAATTTACTTTTATATTTTGAAATTCCAGCCAATAATCAATAATAAAAAAATATTTTTAATAGCTAAAAAATTTTCACTATTTTTTCAACCAAAAATTCAAGTAAAGCTTTTAAAGCTACTTTAGCTATATCATCTATAATTATATTATTTTATATACACAATATATATACACTATATAAAATAATAAGAGTATTTACAATGTCATCTGTATCAAAAGCTGAAGCACAGCTTACAATTTTACTAAACACCTTTTTATCAAACGAAGATTCTTTACAGTCCACTTATTCTTTTATAGAAGAATCTTTAACTTTAAAAAATTTGCTCAATCCAGTTTTTGATGAATCGTCAATTCGAAATAATGAAAAATCCATCAATAGTTTTGAAAGCTTTAAAAATCTCTCAGTATTAAATAACACGAACAACAATAGTGTCGCATATTTAGAGGAAATGGATTTTAAAAGCTTCAATAACGTTCTTTTGAAATGGGCCACTAGGCTCACAGCTCTTGTAACCTCTAAAAACCCCACCTCAAGATATTATTCCACTTTTCTTATTAGGCTTAGCTGTGAACAATCACCAAAACTCGTACTCCAGTATTCAGAGAAATGGATCTTGCATCTTCTAAACCTTTTAAATGTAAGTCTAATAAATAATTTTTAAAATAATAAATCGCCTTTAATAATACTAATCTATCTTTCGTAGAAAAACGAAAACTTAAAAACAATCGATGCCTCTATTTCCTCACTGACAACTTTGCTAGATATATCAAGTAATTATATTGAGCTAGAAAAGGATATTGTTATACCTGCAATCTCAAAATTCAACGTTGCCCTCTTACTTCTCTTAAAATCGCATCCAAATCTTTTCGTAATTTTTCCTTTTTATTATATTTTGATATTATTTATTCATTTTTTTTTTACCTTCTTATAAAAATATCTATAAAATTTTAGCCATCAATCTCTAAAGCGCTAGTTTGGTCCGCAAATCTTCAACCCGGGCTAATCAGATTGCAAGTAGAAAAAACTATTCGATCTTGCGTAAACTTTTTAAGTGGCTCTTATGCCGCCAATCATCCCGAGTTTGTAATCAGTGCATCAGAGTGTATATCTTTATTAAGCACGGTTAGCGGGAAACTATCAAGCTCTGAAAGGTGGTTGGAAAATCTAAGGAAATCTATTAACACTATAAACAACACCCTAAGCAGAATTTACTATTCCGTAGAAAATGGTAATAGTTATAAAATCTTTATTTTTATTAATTTAATCAAATAAAAAAGAAATAAACTAGAATGGAATTTGTGAGCCCATAATTTATAACCAATATTTTTTTTTAGAAAAAAAGGACATTCTAGAGCCATATTATGAATTTGATAAGATATCGGATGACTTTATGGTATCTCTTCCGCTTTTAGCTGGCAGATGCGCATCGTTAGTCGAGCTTGTAGTAGCGCTATTAACGTAAGCTAATTTTTAAATATATTAAAATATCAGCTCTAGGAATGTAAAACAACCTTTACCATCATAACTTTCTCTTAATACAATATTTAGCTCGGAATTAAATGAACCTGCAGTAATACCGATTGAAGAATTAATTTTTCTTGTTAAAAGATTGTCATCTGTATCAATTAAAACAAAGGTGACTTTTTAATATTTTTTAACCGGGTTTAACTACAATTGTTCATTCGTTTGTAGCTTTTATTTAAAAAAAATTCTTAATTATTATTATAGAAAAACAATTTTGCTGATGGCCAAGAATATTACCTACTTCAAATAATTCAACCAAAGTTACACTTATTGGCATCTCGACTTATAGCTACATTGGTTGTCTGGTAACCGCATTTTTGACTTTTAATTATAACTATTAATTTGTTTGGCATACTAAATTCTGTAAATATTTTCATTAGCTTTCAAAATCAGTTGATTCCATATATTAAGTTGTTAGTCCAATCTACTGTTGGAATATTACTTAAGTCATCAAATCAAAGGTATTTTCTTTTCCTCAATGTATATTCCTATCTTTTAGATATTTTTTTAAGCGTTTAAATATTTAATAAATTTAGAAATCTGAGAGTTTCAGGCTATGAAGTACTTGCACTATTAATCGATAGCTATGGATATGGCGCTACTTACTATATGGGTAGCTCTTTTCATGATCTATTGATGGAAGATTTAGGGCTAGGTAAAAGTTCAAAAAAATTAAAATTCTCTGCAAACAATAATATGGGAACTTCCAAGGTAATACTTTCATCTTTTATATATCATGCTGAGCAATGGCGATAATCTTTTATTTTATCAGGCTAATTTAACAGCATTTATATTGAAAATAGCCATATCGTATTAATTAATTCTACTAAGTTAAATATATTCGTTTTCTTTTTCTTTTTCTTTTTCGAAAAACTGAGATTCAAAAAATAATGTGTACTTTAATTAGAAATCAAAAAAACAAAAAATCTCAAGCACAGAATCAATTTCAGCATCTTCAGGGTCACAAATAACAGAAATAGAATGGAACGAAATTCTCTACTCAGCGATGAAAGGTAAAATTTTTAATAACCAGTATTCATATTTTTAATGTAGACGTAAAAAAAATCAATAACAAGGATTAGATTAGTTTGATGTTCTAATACTATTGTATTATTATTATGTTTTTAGTTACAAAAGGGTTAATTATTAATAGCCCTGGATTCTTTGAATCTAGCAGTAGAAGGAAAGTTGAAAGAGTAGTTCTAACATACTTGTTGCTAGTTGAAGCAAACACAGGTACTGATAGCGCAGATTTAGGTATTGAAAGTAATCTATTGATTAAAAGAAAGGTGATTCTACTTGAGGTTTTGGTTGCGCTAGTAAGCAGACCAGACATCAACCAACCTTCATTAATCCCGCATGCTTCTCAAGTATTTTCAGCGGGACTAGTATCTAGTGATTTGGAGGTACTAAGAGTATGTAAGTTAGGGTTGTCATTGATAGAGACAATAATACATCCGAAACTTCCAGCTTATATATATGAATCATCGCACCTTTCGCTAACTGAAGAAAATATTGAAAACGAAAGCGTAGTCAATGAAAAAAAAATTGAGATGGCATTCAGTAATTCCAGCAATGAACAGAGCCAGATCGATGTATTTAAAAAAGCTGCTACTGAGGTATTAAATGAGCTTCCTAAAAACAATTATGACTCTTTAACTGATAAGAGCTCCAAAATGACAAAAATGAAAGAGATGAGCTCAGAACCTGTTATATTGGAGAAAAAAATAGAGGACAGAAACGTATTAAAAGATGCAGAAATGCTTCTAGATGCGATTGACACAAACCCTCGAGTTGAAAACGCCGTGAAAGTGGGATCAGGTTTAAGTACTGGTAGTAGTATAAAGAAGGCAAATTCGAATGTTGTTAATAGTGGCGCGTATATAGATATCGATAACTCGAATAAGAACCTTTACCAGAAAATGGAAACCAATAGTGACATTATCCAAAATATAGAAATTTCAGGTAATGAATTTAACAACGAAAAATTAAATATAGCAGAGCGATCTACTGGACATGGCACTAAGGAAACAAATGGAAATGGATCCGATGGAATAGAGATCAGTAATACAGAGTCAGTCCTTGGCGATAAAGATTCAGTAATAAAGGTAGATTTGAATCAACTTGAAGACTTAGAAGATGAGCTATACATACCAGAAATTGATTTAAATGAGTCAGATTCTGATTCAGAATAATAGATTGATAATTTTATTTTATTTTATTTTTGCTTACTATAAGTTATTACTTAATAAGAAATATATATATACGAACCAATAAATTTTTTTTATTTATAATTCTTAAATATTATGGAGGCGAGCAACGATCTCCATTTTTGTGACGAAAGATATATAAATGTATAACGAATTCTTTTTTATAAAAAAATTCGATGTAAATAAAATAAAGAGTGATATATTGATATGTTTAAAAGACGAAAAGATATGAGCGAGCAGTTTAATTCTCTTTTTCGGGTTCTTGAGCTGAGAGAAGCTGTAGTTCGGCCTGTTTAGCCATAAGCTCTTTGTAGTATATTCCACGGTACATGTACCCACTAGTGACCATTGTAGCAACGGAGCTGGCGAGGTTTACTTTAGGTGTGAGGCCAAGAACTCTTTTTCCAAACAAGTTTGCTACAATAAATCCGATTCCACCAAATAAAAATCCTGTGTATGTAGCCTCTTTGAGAATCTTTTCGCGGGACCAGATCTAATGAAATTTAGGGTTAGAAATAATAAATATTTTTCAAACATAAAAAAAAATGAATACATTCAAACGCTTTTAATTACTCGCTATAAAAGGAAATAAACTATGCGATTGAAACTTTTTCTTATAAAACTGAGTATCTGAGAAGAGAGAGGGAATGTTTTAAGGAAATTTTGAAGTTTCCAAACCCCCCCCCCTCCCGTATGATTAATGGGATAGATAGAAATACAAACGAATATAAATTTTAGTGAATTACATTGTCTTTAGTCATTTTATCGAAATCCATTTTTTATTCTAGTTTATTTAACCTTAAGAATTAGCTGATTGTGTTTAATATTTGATATAGATTTTTGATATTTCTGAAGATTAAGTTGAAAAAATTTATTTGTTCAAATTTACAATTAAAGAAAGTAAAACATTTATGCTGTTTAAAAAAAGAGAGATATTAGGCCTGTGTCATATCTCACAGATTTTATTACAGTTAAACCATTAGGCTCATTCGTAAGTAGCTTTTTAAACGTATGGTTTTATGATAATATATTGGACTGTTTCTCCCCAATAAATGCCATTTCGTACCAATGGTTTAATACGATGGAATAAATTAGCAGCTTTTGACTAAAAAAGCGGCTTATTTTTTATCTTTTAAGTCTAGAAAATTAATTATGATTGTATATATAAAAAATGTTGACTAAAGGCTAGGTTAATCTCAGAGTTTTCATGCTTTTATATTACTCAGAAAGAGTTTTAGAAAACATTGACTGATAAAGATTTAATAAAGTTAGTAGAAAAAAAATTAAAATGTGCTAATAGTATACCAACACAAGGTTTACTTGGTCTTGAGTGAAACAGCTTTAATTTCAAATCAAGTTAGGATTGTAAGATATATTTATCTATTTTTAAACTCAGGCCATAATTCGCCTCTAAGTTCTTTTTGTGAAATGTATTTTAAATATTATCCAAGTTTATAATATCTATTTTTCTATTTTACATTTAAGCTCAGTAATGTATAAGTAATAAAAGTCGAAATATCTATTAATACTGCAGTTTATTATTATTTTTTTTTAGAGTTTTAATATATTTACTCATATTTGATATATTTTGAATCGACGTATCGACTCGATTTAAGTCTGTATATTATAATGTAGATGATAAGCTTTAGTTTGAAATTATGAAACACACCTTGAATTTGAAAAAAAATTAGGGGTTAATGATAGTTGAAATATATATTAATATTTAAAAACAGTATTGAATTGATCAGAGAAAAAATATTAATGTAACATTTCCTTTGCAAAGTACAATCTCTTAGGATCTGAAGAAATAGAAAAATCAAAGTATCTTTTTTCATATTAAAAATTAATTAGGAAACTATATATCAAATAAACCACTTTAATTGAAGAGTAAGCAGTAATCGCTAAAGTAAGAGTATATAAAAATAGTTCAATCGTATCTATAGGAAATATCACATCAGATACAACATCAGTGACCCGAATTTGAATAAATATTTAGTTACGAATATATGTCATAACACTAAGAGGAATTTCTAGAAAAGTGAAGTGTCTCGAAGATATAAAACGTAAAATATGCATGATAAACATTTTAACATTGGCACTTATTTAAACAAATAAAAACCATAGCTAAAGCCAGATAAAAGTTGACGGGTGGTTATAAAATTACAATGAATTGAATTTATTTAAAAGCATGTATATATTTATACAAGGAGAATGAGTTTGCATATTGTCGTGTTAATTATATTTATATAATTATAAAAGGTAAGTAACAGAAAACTAATGTTCATAGAGGTGCTAGTTTTTCTCGATTTCTTTTATTTTCAACTTAATAGATGAATCAATTTTTTCGATATATTCAGAAGCGACTTCATCAATGTCTTTTTCCCATTGCTTATAGTAGTCTTTAGAGACTGCCTTTTCTTTAGATTTTAGCTGTTTATTTATATCTTGTCTATGCTTGCGTATTTGGACTTTTGTGGATTCTGTGAGCTGATTCAAAGCTTTTATTATTTTTTGTCGATCTTCATTTGTTTGCCTTGGAATGGGCACCTTAATTGCCGAGCCTTCAGTTAAGGGGTTGAGTCCAAGTCCGCTGTTTCTAATTGCTTTTTCGATATTTGATAAAGAGTCCTCTTCAAAAGGAACAACTATTAAAGTCTGTGCATCTTTTGCACTGATGGTGGCAACTTGATCGAGCCTTTTAGCCTTTTCTGCTTTGCTTTTAAAAGGTAAAGAGGATATTAAACCTGGATTAGCTCTACCTGATCTTATACTCAACAATTCGTTGCTTAAGAAATGAATAACCTTGTCCATTTTTTCTCTAAGCTTATCTAGGTCAACAAGCTCCAGATTGCCTTCATTGTCTGTTTTAATTTCGCTCTTTAGATCTTTGATTTTTTGCTTGGCTTCTTTTACCTTTTTGGAGTAAGATCTGAATGAGGTGGGACAAATCGAAGGACCATTAAAGCGATTGAAGATATATTTTGAACTCAGATTTCCTGAAGGAAATGCCTTCAGATTATATGTTGAATAATTTGATACCCCACGAAAATTAATTACCGGCTTGGTAGCCCTAATTATTGCGAGAATAGTTTTTTGGCAATTAGAAGACATGTCGCTTTATTTTTTTGGCAGTTAAGATAATTTGCTATGAAATTTAAATAAGATAGTGTGATTATTGATTTAGAATAAATCAGTCTTAAGATAAATATCACTTTTTTGTATTTAGTAAATAGATCTGGTTTACTTATAGTTAAAATAAAATGGACTGATTTTGCTTTACATTTTTGGCTCTTGTTGGCAAATAGTCTTCTATCATTCAAAAAAGTTACTCCTAAATTTGTTTTCATAAACTCAGCGCATTCTACCATTGGCAAAAACTGATCGTGATTAAAATTGGCTAAAAAATTGCCAATAAAAAATGGTAGTCACAAAGTCCATTTGTCCAATCAGTTTTGTTTTGAGTAACAGATAATTTCTAACTAACTTAGTCTGCACTTTAGAGCGAATATCAACTAAAGCATCGTCATGAGTGCAGTTGTGTTCTAACTAAAAAATATATAAATATATGTGCTACCATCTTATTCAATAATACTAAACTAAAATTACAGACCAATAAAATAAATTGAATTAAAAAAACTATAAAAA
>LSSN01001667.1:0-11806 GCA_001970855.1 Smittium culicis
AGACCGGCAGAGGAATTTATTAGTATTAGAATATTAGTTTTTGTATGCCTTGCACCGAATTTCTATTTTTTTAGTTTATTTACCGCGTATTTTCTATTATTGTTATCGTACCAATAAAATTCCGTGATTAAAAAAAAAAAAATGTTAAATGAGGTGAAGCCAAAAAAAAAATTGATTTTTTTCTTCATTTTGAATAGTACATAACATAAATTTATAAAAATTATAAGTATATAAATTAAAATGAACTAGTAAAATTTTTACATATAAGTTTTAAAGTACACCTATTTGATATCCTTATCACCTTTCAACAAAGGAAAACTGCAGAGGTCGGGAGAAGCTTTTATGTCTTCTCTAATCATATTATATATATTGATCAGCGCTATAAACAGAACTACCAGTAATAACATTATACTTCTGAGAGGAGACATATTGAGTTTAGAAAGAGGAAAATTGTACTGAGTTAGGTTGCTCTTTAAACACCCTTCAGTCTAATATATTAGCCAAGTATAGAAAAAAATTTATCAAAATGAGAGCGAAGAAATATTTTTAGCGGGATCATATGTGTTTAATTTAAAATTTGCTAATATTGTACGTGATTTAAAATTAGTTGTCATTTGAAAGATTTATGATTCCCTAAAGTGAGAATATTTATATGGTTATTATCGACAACGAGTAGCATATTATAATCATAAACGCAACTTTGTAATGTGTTTGCTAAAATGTAGCGTTGTTGAGGTTTGAGTTTCAATATGGCTCAGACTATCGTTTGTTTATACACTTTGTTAGTATAAATCTGAGATAATATTTGATCAGTGTGTTTGAAAGCTAATAGGCGAAAAATATAGGAAATTTCTTTCGTCTTTTTATTGAAGAAATCATTTGTAATTTTGAAATTCCTTGAGAAATTACAGTTTTAGAGTCTATTATTCTGCATATTTGCAACCCCATTAAAAACCCATTAAAGCTAAAATTCAGTTTAATTTACCTATAAAATCCATTTTAGATGGCTCTGTTGTTTGTATCCAATTATTAAATTTTTTTTGACTAGTGTTTTATCTAGATTATGCCAATTTGAATACTAGAAATTTCATTCAGAGAAACGAAGATTTCCTATTTAAATCAGGAATTTTCGAGCTTTTTCGGATATTATGACGTATTATCAGCGTTGATGTTAACAGATATGATGTACGTAATTTTAAACATTTTCTCGTATATTTCAGTCAAAAATCTGGCCTCTTTTACTACAAATATCGCAGGTGAATTTATTTTCTAATTCTTCACTTTTTAAAGCATCGTTGAAATTATACTATCTGTATTTAATCGTTTTACATTACTTTAAATCGATATTATCAATGGCTAAAATTTGGCATACCTCGTTCTAAGGGGGTACTTCGCCGATTCTCCAAGTCATTAGACTACAATATTTGTTCTCATTCAGAGGATGTTTTCCGCTTTTCAGATATGGAACAATTTTCATTGCATTTAGTAGGAGCGGTTGTCAAATTGATGATTTCGCTCGGCTAGGAAAATTTATCGCTGATTTTCAAAAAAGAGTTACTTTATTATGCTCATTCTTTATTTTCTAACCTTCTAAATAACTTAAGAAAGAAAATTTCAAGATGATCATTTAGTAAGCGATATTAAAACATTATAATTAAACCTCATTGAGCTCTCTCCCACCTCTCTGGTTCCCGAAAACCAGTTATATTATGGTCTCAACTTCTTAATCAACTGAATGAAAATAGTTTCAATTCGTTAAGGCTCAAATTTGAATTTAGAGGTAAGGTTATAGACCTGTTAATGGAAATTCTGACTGAGCTATTAGGCAGCCAGGAAGAAATGAATGATTCAAAACTGAAAATGAGATAGCTTTTTGTGTTCGATTATTTTCATGTACGCATTTAAACAATGTTATTTTCGCTAATTCTAAATTCTTTTCATAAGAATTTACGATATATTTCGGAACATTTACAAGCTTCATTTACTTTTCTTTGTTTATCAGAATTCTTCTAACTATTACTTTTGTTACGCATAAATAAAATTAATCTTCGAATGGTATTTAATTGATATACTTATGTCACAGTGCAGAACTGCGACACGGTGTAAATGTTGTAAATCATTCCTCGCCGATTTAGACATCAAACGATAAAATATAAGCTTTTCTCTATAATCAAAATTTTCATTTGCTGCGAATAGAAATTTGATTTGTAATATTTTTATTTTCTCAGTAAACAATTAGGAAATTAATTTTAGCTTTGATGAACTCCCTCCTCCCTCACAAAAAATTTGGATATAGAAGGAATTTTATAATTTTCCACAAGAAATTTAACCTTCATGGAAAAATACAATTTTTATTCCATATTTTTCAATATTTAAAACAAAAAAAAAATAGATATTTCGAGTATAATACACTTAAATATAAATTTATAGCTAAATTAATACTTATAAATCCTAGTGATGTTAAGTTAGGTACACACAATAGTATTTGATAGAAATATACCTCTTATGGATTGATTGATCCTGAGTATGATTTTGATCCCATTATACAAATGATAAATAGAAACTGTATTCTATAAAAATTTTCTGCTTTGATATTTCATAAAGAAATTACTTTTATTCACTTGGCTGTTTGATTTTTCCAAAACGTCAAAAAATCGATCTCATGATCTGTAAGATTTTCTAATAGTGTTCAGTATTTTGTCATCATCAGTGCGGCGTTTTTCAATTTCATCAGTAATATTAGCATATTAATTCCAGAAAAAGTTGCTCTAAAATTATATTCGATTTTCTAATAGCTTAAGTAATCTTTATAATTATTTTGATCTCCTTCATCATTATTTAGTATTCTAGGTATATATCCCTGTATTTGAAAGATCGAGGTTTGAGAATCAAATCACGATATTTATTTGGCTCAAAATCGAGTGATTTCTTAAGCTGATATTGTAGAAGATTTTCCTTTAGATATTTTGTTTTAAATGTAAATAATCTTTGAGAATATCTGGCTCTTAATTGTGTTGCATACAACCTATGATGCTCCAAGTAACAATAATCCGTCCAGTTATGTGAAATTAGTCATAACTTTGTTTAAGCTCACTATAATACCGGTCTTATAATCTTAGTGGTGGTATGAGGTCTAAGAGATCTTCCAAATAGAGAATTCTTAACTGTAACATCTTGTCTTTTAAGGAAACAGAAGGTTAATATTTTTTATTTGAAAATCTAAATATTAAATTAACTACTGGAATTAAGGCCAAATAGTATTTACTTCGAATTATATATATGTAGATATAAGTTTCTTCATTATGAAATAAATATAATTCATTGCGTAGATTCAATATTCTCAGCCCCTAGAATATTTTTAGTGCCTTCTCATTCTATAGTAATTCAGAAAGGTTTATTTATTACTTTGGTTATCGAATTCTGAAATAACAATTTGATTTATTCGGCTTAATTGATCGTAAATATTCCATCATAGCTTTACAGATTTTTGATTAGTCTTTCCTCTTGCTGAGTTCAGGATTTTGCGTCAGTAGAATTGAATACGACAGATCCAAGATCTCAGATGGCTGTCAGGAGAATAAGTGAATGTAAGTGCAAATTAAGTACTTGAAGTAATGTCCATAGGGTATGCCGGTGATAGACCGACAGAGGATTTTTATAAATAATTAGGCTATTTTATTTTATATTAATTTAGCTTTTATTCATGTTTATAAAATTCGAGAATTAAAAAAAAAAAAAGCGTAAATTACTCTATACTATAAGAATTATTGATTATTTGCTAAAGTCACAAGATATTTGTTTTCGTATTTTGATTGATCTTCCTTGTAGATCCTCGAATATTTGTAGTTAACAGTTTAAAAAAAAAATTAGACTAAACCTTAAGAAAAGCAACTGCAATTCAAAAAAAAAAAAAAAAAAACAACATTAATTTGAATATAATAGAATATATTGTAATTCTACAACTCAGAATTATTCATAATAGTCGAATGGTGGTAGCAATTATGGATTTTTTTTCAAAAATATATACTCTTTTCTAGAAACTTAGTATTCCATAAGTATCATATCCAATATACTGAAAGAAATCTTGAACCAGTTCTGTACTATGTTTCCAACCTGATTATTTTCTGTAAAACTGGTTCAAGCTGTTCAGAAAATCGCAAAGAAGCTCACTATTGAAGGATATGTATTAGAGTATATACACAACCTTTAGTAATTCTGTATCTTTCTCCTGCTAAAAAACAATTTTATTTGGTTATTTAAAATGTTAGTGGTTATTAATTTATCATAATATAGTTTTAATTGTGCAGTTATGAAGATTATGAAATTCTGGGAACTCATTTGCTGGCGTATGTGATTGATCTTTACGATTCATGTGCACTAATTTCGTTTTTTGGTAGGAATATAGGATAAAAGCTTTTATTTATAAATTTTAGGCTTGTTATCCGATTTAATGAGTAATTGAGGTTTAGACGGAAATAACCTCACTTATTGAAGGCTTTAAAATCTTCCGTTTGTATTAAGAAAAAATTTTTTTTAGTTCTGTAAATCCTTTCTATTTGCATGCCACATTATCTTCTTGGAATAAATTTTAGCTTTTAAGATACCAAGAAACCTGTGCTCAGACAAAGCTGCTTTTGATTCAAATTACAGTTTCACAATCATAATAATAACTGTGACAGATTTTAAACGTATTTTGAGATGTACGATGTTTCAGAAAATACTAACTGCCACCATAAATCTGCATTATATGTTGGAATAACTAGCTGCAGATAAATTGCTACAGTTAATAAAATGTCATAATCGCCTGTGCTCATCGATTTAGAAGTAGTATGTCCACATTTGATTTCAAATTTATAATAAAAACCCATAGGTTTAGAATATAAATCCAATCGATAGTACAGATTAACCAAAAATTTCTTTAAACATAAGGTTTCTATAGAAAATCTCATCACACCTTAAGACTAAACTTTTGCAAAACTCGATTAATTCTGGAATTCGCAAGAATTTCACTATAGCATACTTTAATAATTAAAGCATTATTTGTAAAGTAGATCTTTAACCCACGCTATCACAAAAGTCGAAGCGTCTCATATTTTATTAAAAACTCGGACAATGACTTTCTTAATATCTTTCCAAAGATTCTTAAACTATCAGAATCTCTAATAAATATGTCAGAGGTCTTGATCCTCAAATCCGCAAACAAGTCGATTTTTATCTTTTTAATGAGGCCATGAACATCTTTATGATCAATTAGAACGAAGAGGTTTGCTTTATTTCGATTATTTATCATTATTTAACTCTTACATTAGGTCTAAATTTACGATTTTTATTGCTTTCCACTAATTTTTTTATACCCAGAGAACTAACCTTCAATATGAAACTGAAAAATCGTTTTCAGAAGTCTTTTTTTGCTGAAATAACCTAATAAAACTAAAAAAATCCATATTTTAACTATATATTAAAATATAAGTTTAAATATTCTTTTATTATTGCCTTCTTTGCTCTTCATCTTTTTAATCGTTTCTTAAGCTTTAGCCGGCAATAAGAAATACCCCTCCTTTAAATTTTTTTTATGAATACCAGATGATATAGCTCAATTTAACGTTGATACTCGATATTAGAAATCAGTTATTTTTGAATCGACTGTTGTGGAGCTGCCACAAATAAATTGGGTGTACCATCGAAATTGAATCCTATTCCTGGGTTTATATTGTGTGTTTAGCGATCCAGGAATAGATGACTCACACTAGAGAAGAGGTATTACAGGGAATGTAAATTACTATTATAATTGCTACCTAAGAGTTACAAAATCCATAGCTTGTATAATAAATTAGAGCCATCAGATCATATTTCTCTGACTTTTTTGACGCTGTTATTAGTTAATATACGGTATTCTGAGAGAATATGAAGTTGATCACTATTATTATTCAATAACTCTTACGGGATGATCCCTAAAACTCTTAACTTTGGTTCCAAATCCAGATGAGACTTCAACTTGTCCTCTCGCGCGTAAATTCTCGGATATTGAAAGGTAATTAAGATCAAACATGTACCTAGGCAGAATTAATATCATAGATTTTTGCTAGAAATGTGATAATTGCTCTTTAATAATTCAGAAAGCTATCCTGTCGAAATAATCGTGAAAATTTGTGCGAATTGATAAAGAAGAGCCAAAAAGCGAATCATTAAATCTTTTTAAATTTTTTACCCAAATACGGATAGTGAGCCGAGAATTTGAGTCCATTAATAAGATATAAAATCCTTAAAAATTACAAATCTAAATAATTTTTGTGAGCTATTTACAATCAAAACAACCGTAAAATTTATGTTAGGCCACATAGATGAGATTTATTTAATTTTTATATATGCTTTCTTCATCCATGTAGACTAAAAATCATGACTGAATTTTTTATTGGTTTAACTTTTATTCATCCAATCTGTATTCTGAAATTAGAAGATTTTGATTATCGAGATTTAAAATTCAAGAATTTTTATTTGGGGAAAATATTGAAATTTACGGAATTCTGGTTCTGTTGAATTAATATAATATAATTATTAGATTTTCTATTTCCTCTATTGATTAATATCTTTGATAAAGATGTCAAATTTTTAAGCAACATAAAGGGTTTTTGATTTTTCTTTTGTTATATTGAGGAGTTTTACGCTAAAGCTCATGTAATCAATTTGATAATAGCTTTTTTAAATAATAACTATATTTATGAAGAGATGTGTATAATTATTTAAATTAAGATAAAAGTTTTTTTATGAAAGAATCTAGTTCCTATTAATAAAGAGCTTATTTATTATACAAGTTATTTAGCGCCTAAAATATAGCTAGATAAATGATATTTAGGAGAAAACGGATGTGTTATCTAAGTTACGATTCAGAGTTTATATTAGTTAATGTGATTAAATATTTTGAATCGCTATTTATTCGCTTGAGGATCATATCGTGTTATAATATACAATATTCGTAAACCGCAACATCTATTTGAGTCGCTCCTGAATATGGACTTACAATAGTCTTTAAATAGTTGTATTTTTTGAATTATCAGATTTTTTTATAGTTCCAGGACACAAATTCTTCATCGATTTATTTAAAATATATAACATTAAATCAGTCATGCTAAATTAGACAATACTTTTTGTATTCCAGGTAATTTTGATTGGCATATTTAGTGTCTGCTAAAAATTTATAATCCATCTTTAGATTTGAAAAACGCATAATTTGATTTCATTTAAACACGCAAAAGAACACCCTGTGACTATAATTTTAGAATTAATCGAGCTCTTGAGCGATAATTAATTCATAATATAAAATTGTGAAGAGAAATTAAGTGTTATCATATTATTTGATAACAAAAATACGAAAATTACAAGCCAATAAAATAATGTGAATTAAATGAACTAATATAAATATTTTGGTATAAAATAAAGTACGAATTTATAAAATAATTATCATATTTCGGCAAAGGTTAATGGAAACGGGTAAGTGAGACTTAATATGACTTTTTTTCTTATATAATATGAATCAATTATCAAAAAAGAGCTCGATTAATCTCAACAATACACGTCAGAGAGGATAATCATTAAGATACTACAGAGGTAATATAGACTCTTCCAAGTTGTTAGTAGATTTCTAGATTCTATATTAAAAATCAAAAATTGATTAATTGGACCAAAAGCGTGCATGACAATTATATCTGAAAAAATTCCTCCATATGACTCCAGAGTGGTTCAAAATCGCTCATTCTTTTGGAACTGAGGTGTTCTGTGCGCGGCTAATAAGTTTCGACAGCGAGTAGATATCGAGTATACTATTCTCTAATTATGGTATTGAATGATCAGTTAAATATCGCAATAGCAAATTATCTATAATAGTGCCTTTTTTTATGTGTGAGCTTGAACAGGGGATCTGGTATATTCTCATTTTATACACCTCATATGTGTAAAAATGGATCATAATTATATAGGAGTTCCTACTACTTTGCCACTTTCAGATATCTGGGCACCATCAAAGATCCGTTTTTGGTGCTACGAGAGTTAAATTAAGATTTCCTTGTAATATTACTATTTTATTATCGTCTATTCTATGTATTTCTGATGCTCTTAAGAGTCCATAACCTCTAACAGTAAGAATAATTTTGCAGTTAGATCCTTGTCTGATAGGCTATCTGAATTGTATCACTCGCAAATGCTGATTATTTCAAGGTATATATTTTGAAGACCTTACTGATGACGTAATTGAAGCGTCATTCAGTGCCTGAAAAATCCTTAAGAAGCCGAGTGTTTTGTAGTTCATCATAGTTATCATCAAACATCAAAAAAGCATATTTGAATGCTAATACTTTTGGATCATTTAATTTTTTTTTTTTGGTAAATTTAGGCAAGGTAATTCAGTAGCTGTAGCGCGAATACTGCTAAATTTATTTTGGCTGATTACCTAGTTTAAAAATCGACTTTTTTATATGATATTACACGAAACTACGCTTGCTACATCGTTCGTGGAAATGAAAATTTCAATGGCAATATTTGAAAGGCCTTGAGATTACAGGATACGCCTCTGGTCTACCAAGCCATCAGAATCGAATATTTTTTCTTTTCTAACAGTGATTTTCCACTTTTGTGGTCGGTAACTACTGCTGTCGCATGAATTTGTAGCGTATGAGGGACCGATACTTCCAGTAGATCGAGAAATCAGACTGAGATTTCCTATGAAAAGTAATTGGTGTTATAGCCACAAGTTCTTTACTGAACCTCTGCACCACTTGTGATAAAAGATTCAATAGAGGTCTAGTGTATTGGTTCCTCTAATCTGACTAATTAAACGCCAGTAAATTCATCCCTATCTCCCTGATATCCGGAAACCAACTTTAATATTCTTCCATCTTCTATTTCACTCTGGAAGCGAATGAATCCACGTCGTGTGCGACCAAAATTAGATTCTATTGATTCAAAATATGTAAGGATATTGATACTTCTGTCTGCTCTTTTAGTCTTCTCAGATTGCCGGACGGATTATAGACTGACGCAGCGTACCTTAACTGAGGGCGAGTGTTAGTCTGTAGGCAGTGTGACCATATTAAACCTGCAATCTCCAGCATTTTTGGATTTGTAGTACCTCAAAATTAACGATCATAAGCAAGCTCCTTCTTTTTTTTCGAAAAAATCAGAACGTATCCCAATTATACTCGAGACGCAGCGCAAATATAATCGCCAAAAGTTCTTTGGAATTGGTATTCATCAACTTCTCCTGTGAAATCCATATTTTTGATAAATATTTAGATCCTAATGCATAACTCTATAGACTGTAACTAGAGTCAATAAAAATCTTCAGCCCTGGATTTTCTAACAGTAATGACACGCCATTCCAAATCTTCAACTGCTCTATTCAAAATATAAAATTCCAGATCGCTGGGATCCATCAGATTTTTTGTTGTTTGTCGGATTTTAGACTAATATGCGTGCTTTATTTTAGTTTTGCGAGCCTTCTTATCATATGATTCCCATTTATAATATGAATCAGGCGAATTTTGCTTTGGATAGTTAATAAAGTATGAATTTCAATGACCAATAGTTAATGGAAAATAGGATCTAAATACTCAGGCTATTCCGTGAGAATAACATTGTATACAGCTTGGCGCTACGGTGGAATCAAGAATTCCTATTTAGCTCACAAAGTAGGAAGGGGGTATTGACGCGATCAAGGGCATATGCAAATTATGTTTGAGCATAATTGAACCTGACCTTGAAATCCAATTATGGTACATTTTGATAGATTTCACAGTAGTAAGAACCAGTAGGAGAACCACAGGTTTGAAGAAAATGTCGGATAACCATTACCGATGATCGTAAATATATACTGAATCTATGGGTATCTATCTTCTGGGTGAAAACCCCGGCAGGCACCCTCGGACTACGCAATGGGTGCAGACGAATTAGATATCGTACAAACGGTGGGTAAGTTACTGCAGCTAGCCAAGCCACCATTCCGCAAGGTTATGGAGGTATCTCAGATTTTGTGAAAAATTCAATTACCTCGGTATAAGGTTTGAATCTGCCTCAGTGATTCGTATGTTAGTCGATATTTGGTATTCATAAAGGCCTGTTTTGACTGAGCACAGAATTCTTGATATCCCACAAGTATATACCTTCTAGTCCTAGGTAGCTACAGCGATCTGCGTTCCGCCTTAGGATCGAAAAACCTAAAAAAAATATTCCTAATTATAAAGGCCACATAAATAACTTAAGCCATTATACAGAAGTTTTCCAAGCCTTTCATATTACTTTTTTCGGCATTCAGTAACATTCAGGTCTTCCTGTGTAGGCCTCTAAAATAGTTACGATGGACTTTTGGAGTCATATTCCGTGACTATATTCGGATTCATAAGTGCGTGATCACATTCACTGGTACTCGGTAGGATCTCTTCTATTTGGTTCTGTATCTAAACTAGATTATCTTGATATTTATCCGGATTGTGATCTTGCTGCATATATCTATAGACTCTCCAAATATAAGAAGATCGTATAAAAATTTATATGCTATAATTCTATCTATTTGTTCCCAAATTAAAGCTTAGAATAGAAATTTTGCAATTTTATGAGAGCTCAGAGAGAATACAAACTTTGACATGCAAAAATCGATTGTCTTGACGATCCGCCTCATGCGCAGGTATATTTTTCAGGCTTTATGAATCAGGATATATATGAACACATATTCCAGATTCAGCGAATTCATGTAGCTCTTCAACCGTATCATTCGGAATATCGGTGTCATATCCTCCATTATAAAAAAACCTGTTATCTACAATTGATATAACTTTTTCAGGTCCAGGGCTAGACTGAGTCCTCCTGCCATCTTTTGAATGACGAAACGATATCTTAAAATCCGAGGCCCCGTGTTTTGACCTGCATGACTGCGTTCTTTTATAGTAGGTATGCTACTTCCTCTTTCAGGACGGAATGAGCGTTAGCGTCCATATTTCTCTTGTGTCGCCGCAGCTGGGGTTTCAGCGGCGGCGATACCTTTAACAGACATAAATAAAGCCTTCACCATTTTTTCTATAATCCAGAACGGAATCTATAATCCTTTATCGACGATGTTGCGGATTCAATGGCTGTCATTAATACTGATCCATGCAGAGAGGAACACCGTGAGGCGACCCCATAACGAGGGCCGTGATCTGACGTCTAAAAAGATCTCCTTTACGCCGCATCCTTTTCCCCTGATAACTTTTCTAAACGATTTCGTTGCTTGCATGAGCGGTCGCTGCAGCAGCAATCACCGTTTGTGCCGAGCAGGTTTGCTTCTATACCTTTTTGAATGCCGTACTGCTGACTCTATGGAAAGAGTTTGCAATTCGGGATCGTTTATCTGAAGTAATTTTGGTGATGAGGACTTCGAGTTATACTTGGTATGTGAGACGCTTTGTTTCACACTCTACTAGCTGAAACGGTTTTCCTGGTGGCTTCATTCCCTTAATTATTTTATAAAAATAAAATGAGTAGCCGTGGCTGCAATAACCGACAGGCGTAACCTCACAGTATTTTCTAACAATATATACGGATTTTTAAGGGAGAATCCCGAGTTTTTTTCGTTTCTCTAGAGTACATTGTATTCAATAGGCTTGGTCGCTTGAGCAAGGGCTGGTATGATTCCGTTCAAACGGAATCTTTTTCTTCATGGCTGCCGAAGTCAGGCCATTCAGCGGATGTGTAGGTATTTAATTGAATTACTTCTAGGTAATGAGTGGAAGCCATTTTTATTTGTTCTTTGGTGTGAAATTTGTAAATTTCTTATATTAGT
>LSSN01001668.1:0-40003 GCA_001970855.1 Smittium culicis
TCTATGTACTGCGCCTCAGTTATTATATTATTTCTGGCTTTTTCGGCCATAATTTCCAACTCTGTTGGAGTGCTGTAGCCATAAGAGTCCTCTGATACCGGAGTGCTAGGTATAATAATTTTTTTGTACTTTTTTTCAGACCTGTTATTGGCATCGTAGTTGCCAATATTTTCGGAAATATTTTTTCCGTGTTTTTTTGGCACTGAATTTTGGCCCAATGAGTTTTGTAAAACCGGCTCATCAGGTTGAGCGCCAGTTTTTTCTGCCTTTCTTGACTCTGCCATAGCTATTGAGCTAGCAGGAGGTCGTTTCATCCCAACTGTACATCTTCGTTGTTCAGTACCTAGAGGTTTGGGAGGTTCCTGGTCTACATATTTAGGTTTATAAGCCCCTGATTGAACATCTGGCTCAATATCAGCTTCGGCTGTACCTTTAATTTGGTCATAAGTTTGATCTAATGTTCCATTTTGATTTTTTTTTGGATTTTTTCTGCTTTTGTTTTTCAAAAACTCGCAGTTGGACTTCCAGTGTCCTTCTTGCTTGCAGTAGCTGCAGGCTTCTTTGCATCCTCTGTAAAAGATGTTAATTTTTCCATACTCATAGTCTAAGAAGCTTGGAATGATTGTATCAACAGATTTTTTCCTTAATAAAATTTTAACTCTATAGGGGAGAAATTCGGTGAGCCCTTTTCTGCACAAGGCGGTGATATCAATGATTTCTGATATCGGTTCAAGTGTGTCCTTGATTAAATTCAGTAGAGTGAGTATATCAACATCTCCAAGGTTTGGGATGTTGACGACAGTGATGTCCTCCTCTAATTTTTCGGTCTGGTACATCTCAATTTCTTTGAGATTGTGCGAGAAAGTTTTTTGCATAACATTTTGTGCATCTTCAATTTTGCTGAATATAAGATAAGTAATTCTAGCTCAATGTCCATCTTTTCTTATGTAGATGCAATCATCTAGATCGTGGGCGAGTTTATAGAGCGCGTTCATGTGGTCTCCTTGAAACTGCGCCCATGAAATTCCAATTTTAAGATCTGAGCCATTTTGGCACAGTCGTTTTAGGCTGGTTTGCTTTCCACCATATAGTAGATGTTTGACTGACACATCTCTATACTGGCTCATGTCGATTTTTTGATCGTATCTAAATATGGATTTGATCTTTTTAGGGTCGTTTTTTTTTAAGATAGTGGGTTTAGCATTTCCATGAGGGGTATATCCCTTCAGGGCATCGCTAAATCTGTTCCTGGCACGTTTAAAGGGCTTTTCAGTGGCCATAGTGTTAGCTTAAGGTGTTTTTTTTTTTTTGTGCTTTGCTTTTTTTTTTTTAGTTTTTTTGTGTAGGCTTTTTTTTTGTGTCGCAAATTAATTAAAATAATCGAATTCTTCAAATAGCGCGATTTGCGCACTTTTTTTTTTCGATTTGGTTAATTAGAACCGTGCTCCAAACTTGGGCACTTACAATTTAATTGCAATAGTTAAACTTTGTCTAAAGAGACCAAACTTGTACCAAAATGTAGCTCTTGGCAAGGTCAACAAAGTTGAATTAATAAGTTAAAGTCGATAGGCTACACGTTAGATGGTTATAGTCAATTTTATTTAGTAAAGGCGTAAAAAAAGTGAATACTATATAAGAAATTTATCTGATTTACACGTTTTTTTTTTTTTTTTTTTTTTAAAAAAAAGGTAACGATTTATACATGTTAAGAGAAATTTATCTAAGGAGATTTTCTTTTAATCTCGGAATATTATTGGTACGATAACAATAAAAGAGATTATGTATACCTGAGGAGATATTAAAGCGTAGAAGCCAAGTTAAAGTTGACAGCAGCCAAGTAACTACTTTTACATTTAGTGGATAACTTGCAAAAAAAAAAAACTTTGATAGAAGATTAAAGCTAGGAAATGAGATGAGATGGTAAAATAAAAATTTTTTTTATTAAATAAAAAAAAATAAATAATAAGAGAATGGATCAAGATAATCGTTTGACAAAAAAAAAAAGTTATTCCATTTCGAAAATATCCGAGTTGTACGAGTCATCATTAGAATTCAAGTCAAGTTGTGATAAGCCAATTGAGTCAATTTGGGATGAAACTTTAGTATATTCAGATAAGCTGAACTGACCTGAGATCTTAGTATCGTCATCATCTTCAAAGTCGTCGGCCCAAGAGAGGCCAGAAGCGTAAATTCCGTGAGTTTCCTTAAGAGGCGAGTGTGATGGTCTCCAAGATTTGCGTCTTAGTGAGCTGCTAGTACTGTTAGAGTTATGCTGCTTGAAAGATTTGCTTTGATTGTATTGCGTAGATATTTCAGAGGCATTGGTCAAAGGATTGTATTTCTGAGGGTTCAAGCTGCTTCCGCCATAGCGAGTACTATCGCTGTTAAATACTTTGTCACCAAGTCGAGCGTCAGAGGCGCCGAACGAGCTCCTTTGTGAATACTTTCTGTCGTTAGATAAGTTTCTGTGATGGGAAGAGTTGTAATAAGAGTTGAACTTGTCACTTTTTGCAGTATTTCCAGATGTCGAGAACCTTTGAGAAAAGTCATTAGTTTTTGAGAAAGAGTTCTTATAGTTTTTGTCAAATCTAATAGAGCTAGAGAATGAGTTTGTGTAAGTATTTTCATCGCAGTTGTTTGTTGGTTTCGGTGGGATGAAGAAGCCTTTTTCAGCTTTTGGAATGTAAGATGAGGAGATTTGTTGAGCAAAATGGGGTTGGTTCTTTTGGTAGAAGTTGCTATTAACAGGGGAGTCATTTTTGCAGTTGAGTTGTTGGTTATCAGGTTTATACTGGTTAGATCTTAATGCAACAGCAGCAGTTTTGGCAGCAGCTCCGTTACAGTCACGAGGCATAGCTTGTAAAACGGCGGCAGTTTTGGTTGCGGAAATAAATTGGCTGAAAACGTGGGCGGGTACAGACGAGGACATGGTTGAGAATACAGAGTCTGATGATTTTTGTGAGGGATTTGGGCTAACTTCAGCATTAAGAGTTTCTTCGCTGCTGTTGGTATGGATAGATTTTCGAGAATCGTCATAAGGTTTGTTGGCGTGCTTGGATTTGTTGGTAGAAATAGCATTTTGGTTATAAGTTGATCGAAGAGTTTTACGAGAAGGAATATTTTTAGGGGCTTTGGGGATAGCAGAAACAGTTGACGAAGAGGCAGATGATTGTAGTCCTTTAACCCAAAGTTTAAGCTCCAAAACACTGCATCTTTTTTCTTCAGGGCAGAATACGTTTGAAACTAAAAAGTCAGCCATTTCTTTAGGGAGTCTAGGAAATTGGGAGCAGAGGTAACGGGAGCCGTCGCGCAAAAAGTCACAAAATCTGAAGCAAGAGTCAGTGCTTGGGTCTTGCCATGGTGATTCACCAAACAGGAGATTGAGTAGTAAAATTCCGAGGGCCCAAACGTCAGAAAGTCTGGGAGAGTATTCGTCAACGTTGCCATAAATAGTTTTGTCTGGAATATCAAGACCACCGTTACGGTTTTCGTAGCTCATGTATGGTTTACTTCCACATTCAAAGTTCGTTGAGTAAGTTTCTTTGGTAGCGAGGCCAAAATCAGTGAGTTTCAAGTCGCCGTTAGGGTTGACGATGAAGTTTTCAGGTTTTAAATCCCTATGGTAAATCTTGAGGGAGTGGATGTGAGATACAGCTTCAAGCATTTGTTCAAACAATCTGAGAGCTTCCAAGAATTGGTGGTCTTTTCTTTCAGCAGAGCCAAAGTTTGGATGTTGCATTATATAGTCATATAAATCAGTACCAGTAACGCGTTCCATTACCAAGAAGAGCCAGCTGTTGTAGGAAAAGTGGTGGAAAAGCTTAACAACGCTAGGAGAGCTGGAAGATATTTTGTGTAGGTTGATTTCTTCAATTTGCATATCTTTTTGAGATTCAGTAAGATTATGGCGGGAGAGGCACTTGAGGGCATAGTTCTTGTTATCAGAGAGATTTCGGGCGAGGTAAACAACGGCGTAAGTACCTTCGCCGAGCACATTAACGAGCTTATAATCAGTACTAGATTCGTCGTCAGAAATAATGGATCCGATTTCAAAAGGGAGGTTGTCCAAGTTGACGTATCCAGGTACTTGATAAGATTCAGCAGGAGAAATGGGGATAGGGGACTTGATGCTAAAAACAGCATTGTTGGTGACAAATTTGCTGGATTCGTACAAGTTCTTACTGGAAATTTCATTGAGGCCTTTGGGGAGGTTAGCAGGTTTTCTGTTTAATTGGTAGTAGTTGTCAGCCGGGGTGAATTGTTTAAACCTTTTGTCATTGATTTTTGGTTTGTGTTGGATTGAGGAATCCTTGAGCTTTTTGTTGGAGGTATTGGTGTTGAAAATACTTTTGACTTTTGGGCTGGGTCCATTTTTGCGCCAATGGGGTTGATCAAATGCATGGAATGAGTTTTTTTGTAGATCATACTTTTGGGCAGAGGAGTTATTTTTGATGTCGTAGTAGCTGAACTTTAGGTCGCTTGGAGATATGTAACTGTTTTTGTGGGAGTAGTTACCGGAGTCGAAGCTTGAGGTAATATCAGGTCTAGGTTTGAGATTATACAAGCCGTTGTCAACGCCATAGAAGGCGTTATTTTTAGTTTTGTTATCAGCTCTGGCGTTTGGGTAATCGACTCTGATACTGGATAAATCAGTCACGGAATCGAATCTAGATTTTTTTGAATCTAAGCCACTTGCGATTGAGCCGTCATATACAATCATTTTAGTTCTTCAAGAAGTAATGAGTAAAGAAAAATACAGGTAAAGTTCGATATTTTGATGAGAAAAAGTTATTTTCTTAAATATTTTGATGGAATATTGAAAGTATTAGAAGATACAGGCGAGGGGGAGGTTCTTAAGTTATTTTTTTATTTTTGGTTTTCTATTTTTTTTAAGTGGGATTTTCTAAAATAAATTCTTGCTTGTAAATAAAAAGAATGACCTTTATTTGGATTCAGCTTGAAGGGGATGGGGGGGGGGTGTAGTTCCAAGAAAGTCAAGATACTTTGAATTACAACAAGTAGTGTAATATTACAGTATTGAAAATAGATAAATTTTCAAAAGATTGATGAGTTGGTTGATAAAATATTTGGAGATAATTGATAAAATTAAAGTCTATATTGATTGATAAATTGCCAGCAAAACACCGATAGAAGAAAAGTAATAAAAGGTTTGTAAAAGATTGAAATATTTTTATACTAAAAATACTATGTAGTTGAATGTGTATATATAAATTTCATTGTTTTATGGATTCTTAGTTAAAAAAAGTTTAGTCAAGTATATTCGATGCTTAAGCTTTTTAAAAATTCTTAATTTTAAAACCTTGGCTGGGGGAGGGGGGTAAGATTAAAAAAAGAATTTTGAGATTGTAGTAGGTAATAAAAAATTAAATGCGCATTGCCAAAATATTCTGATAGTGGTGAAAGTTATAAGGAGAATTAATGTTTAGTAATAATAGGGAGCAAGAATTTAGTACTTGTCTAGAGATATAGTTAGCGGGCCCTTTTGAAAATGTAAATGTCTATGGGCGCGATAAAAAATGGAGTAGAAGGGGAGAGTACGTTAAAGAGCTAGTAAGTATAAAATCTATATGAATCAAGCTTTTTTAGTGTATGTTTAAGAAAAAAAAGGTTGATATAGCGGAGATGGGGGAGTTGAGATAGGGGGTAGTATAGAATAATTTTCCTATGTATGAATGAAGAGAGGAATGGAAAGTAGTGAGTGGGGGGTGGGAGGGGAGTAAGAAGGAGAGGAGATATAGAGATAATGGCTTTAATTAATTAATAGTATAACTTGTAAAAAGCTATTACGAATACAAAATTATTTAATAGAAAATGGAAACTGCAGTGGTTTTTTCATAAAAAAAATAAATTCGAAAGAACAGACTATTTGGTGGTATATATAGAAAAATAAGTGATTTGCGCCTAGACTGTAAAAAGGGGATTAGTTTGGGGAGGAGGGGGTTATATTATGCGAGTTTCAAGTTTATAGAGCGAGGCTAATTAGACAACGGGCAAATAAGTTTACAAGCAAGCGTATGGAGCATATTAATAAGCTTATGAGTAACCTAATTTGACAGCAGACTGTATAGCTTAGATGAAGGCCAATCTGACAACTGACACCTTTTTTTTTTTGTTTTTATTTTTAGTGAGAAATAATACTTTGACAATAGACGACAGGGAAATTTGGGAATGATTTCAAAAAAAGTGGGCAATTATATGATTAGAAGAGGGATTTAATTGAGCCGACTAGACTATACGCTGGAATTTGGCGGATTGAGTTGACAAAGTTGATTGAGTGGGCGCTGGGACTGGCAGGGAGGCCTGATTTGACAGGGAGTTTGTGTTTATTAGAAATGCGCTTTTTGATTGAGTAAGCGCTATCTATTTATTTGAAATGCACTTTCTTAGTCTTTTCGCAGAATAATCACGACATCATCTGATTCGAAGCTGAAGAACTCGCTTAAAGCCGTTTTCCCAATCGAACAATGCATTCCTTCATAATGAAAAGAGAAATGTTGAGTTCTCATTTTTAGAATCCAAAAAAGCTTATGACTAACCTTGCGCATGCCCAATCCCTTGCAAGATCCCAGTATATCCAATAGCTGCTCTTTAAATATTGCTCAAATGTAGAGGGTTTGACCAATAAGTGCAATGTATGCTAATGTCATGTAAAATGCAGCCAATAACTG
Organism: Smittium culicis; assembly: GCA_001970855.1. Classification (NCBI taxonomy): domain Eukaryota; kingdom Fungi; phylum Kickxellomycota; class Harpellomycetes; order Harpellales; family Legeriomycetaceae; genus Smittium; species Smittium culicis. Next base: position 6,690 of record LSSN01001668.1, read on the forward strand.
CTTCGAATTTTTAGCTCACATTGAGCTGCCCTTAATAATCATTTCCGATAATTAGTAATATGCGCTTATGGATTCGCTATTAAATTAGTTTTTTTTTCAGGGAGCGTTAATGACATACCAAAAAACAAATCATAAATATTATCAAACCACTGATTTCTAAGCGCTAATTTTGTTTTAAAAAAAAAAATTATCACCTCTTAAATTTTTTATATTTCATCAGGGTTACGTGAGTGGTTAAGGCGAAGAGAGCGTGATAAAAATGTTTTTAGGCGGAATTTCCCTATTGGACACATACTTTATTCGCATATTGCTGTACAGCACACAATTAAAACAGAAAAACAAAGAGAATTAAAGCCAAGTCGAGCGAAAATTATTTGCTCTCGCCAAATAAGCAACTTATTAAAAAAAAAAAGAGGAGAAAAGAGGAGGCAATTAAAACAAGCTTTTTTTTTAAATCGCAGCATAAAATGCCATTCATTGTATTATTATTATTATTATTTAGTTTTATAAAGTGGGAAATAATGCCATTTGTAGGCCCAATCACGATCTCGCATAAATTATTTAGCTTTTAGTCACCTGAAATAACTTTCCAAATTAAGGCATAACCAAAAACATAAAAAAAAAAGAAAAAGTTGACATCTAATTAATAGTGGAGTAAAGGTTCTATATACTTCTAATTCACACTCGTCCAATCTCGCCTGATATTGAAAAAATTCCATGAAGATAAAATCAGGGCGCTTATTTTTTAAGCTTTAAATCGCCTGAGACTTAAATGACTCGCACTTTCTAGGCCCTTTTTTACATTTCTAAAGCATAATTGCTAGTAAGTCATTTTGACGCACTAAATATGTCGTTAAATTGGTTGGAAATCGGTCCAATGGATGCTGAGGCGGAGAATCAGATTGCTTTATTTCCCTTATATTAAAATTGTTTGCTCAGCTATTTTGGCCAAAGCTTACAGCCTAAACAGGCATAATTTTCTGTATTAGACAAAGTATTTCCCTTTCTCTGTACCCACTCATCGCGAACCCCACATATACTACACAAAACGCAATATCCGTGGAATTTAAGAATTGCCTATATTTTGTTCAGCTGTAATTGCCTAGAATTTGCTCAGCTGTAATTGCCTAGAATTTTCACAGAGTTAATTACATATAGTTTGTACATCAGTGATTGCCTAGATAATGGATATAACAGTTAGTGCTGACTTTCTTGTTTCTATAGCCTCGAAAAAGAAAATATTGGATTTTGATTTTTTTTTTCCCTTTAGAATACAACAATTAGCACTGGAAATTGCCTGTTTTGGGTGGCGGAGCAACTATTAACTCCTATACCAACTACCTCTAAACTTTATTTGCCCGCTTTTTCCTAAATAAGTATTATATGTACCCTAAACTATAAACTCCTATAAAAAAAACAAAGTCAAATCTAGTTATATGTGCCTAAAACGCCTCTATTTTTGTTTTTGCATTTCAATCGACAGTAATTAGCTCCATAGAAAAAGAGTAATTAATTGCCACAAATATATATATTCATATCCACTTCACAATACTTAGCCAATAGGTATAAAATAAACACTCAAATAGATCAAACATTATATCACAGCCCATCCGTTATTGGTTGTTTTATTATTAATAAGTACCGCTTGAACAATATTGCTTTTTAATACACTTTTAATTTGCAATATTAAAAAGATGGCAACTTTTGAAAGTAAACAGTGGCATCCCACAAAAAAAAAAATTGAAATAATTGATCCAATATACTAACCAAAAATATAAATCAATCTAAGGTAGCTGACTTTAACTTTATGTAATTTAGTATAGAGGATCCCATAAAAAAAAGAATTTATGGGCTTTTTTTTTATACCAGTCCTGCGTCTTGGTACAACTTGATCATTTATTTATTCAAAGTACCTTAAAAGCCACTATTAACGCACCAGCTCTAACCACAAAAAACAGTATGGAAATACGGTGGCTCAAATAACTGAGACCCATATAATTTTTTGTAAATTACAGCGAATACATGTATAAACTTGTATACGTGTATACTTATATTCGCTAGTTTGACTTTCAGTGACTATATCCTCTTTACGCACTTTAGCTATTTATAAAAACAACCATAAATATACCAAAAATACGCCATATCGCAATTCTTAAACATACCCATATCATCAAAAAACGTTCCTTTTCAAAATATATTGCCAAGATTTCATGCACTATTTTTTATTTGCTTCTCTTCAATTGTCACGCAATAAAAAAAAAAGTCGCGTTGAAAAACTCTTGAATATTTAATGATTTGAAATACATTTGCAAACTTTATTTTTTATTAGTTGCAGATTTTTAATATATTTTTCTCAATATAAAATGCTCATTTATTACACTATTGGAAATTTTACAATTCGTTTTTTTTATTCCGCTTTAATGTTACCAAATGTGCTAAACATCAACAAAAAATTCATATTTTTCATTATTACTAATCATTTCAAATATTTATTAATAATATAAAAATAAAATGTTGTTCGCTCACAAGCTTCCCACTGATCGATTTGATACTCTCTAAATACGTTTTAGTCGTAAATAGTAAGAAATCATCGCAATCAGAAAACCGCTTACTAAAAAAAATCATCTCCTACAAATACTAAAAAAATTAAACCTCATCCATTACTAGCTACCTTTTTTTTTTTAAATTTTTTCAGTAATATATGTTGCCGATTAAACTTTTACTTTTTATTTTACAAGGGGCTAGCTTGAATTTATTTCATCAATTTTTTTTATCAAAAATCAAGACATAATATCTAGTTTGACTCAAATACATTTACGTTTTATTTATGGTTTTACTTTAATTCCTGTACTATTCGTAAAAGTAGATAGAATTGAAAGCTCCTAACTATATATATGGGATATACTTATAGTACGAGAAACTAATTTTATTCGAGATTTTATTCGATAATACTAATTATGCGACTTTATTGGCTAATCTAATTAATCCACTTAACATTAGCTTCTAGTAATAATATAAAAATATAAATAAAATTTGAAGCAAAAGAAAAATTTAATAGAAAATGTTCCACTCCTCAAAATAACCTCCCATATATGTGGATGGTTTGTAATGGGATGGATATTTTATCCATATTATTTTTTCACTCTATTGTAACGTAATTTTCGAATAGTTGTGAAGCTATGCAAACAAACAAAAATTTAATTTGTTTGTAATATTACTATATTAGCCCTTTCGTTCGCGGTAGACTATTTTTGATCTACCAAATATTTCCAACTGATTTAAATTAGTTTAATTTAGATCCGGGGCCTTGAGAAATATTGTTAATTTGTATAATAGCAGCAAATAATAAATTTACATACTAACCTTAAAAAAATCAATAATTTTGGTTTTTTTAGAAGTCTTGGACGGGAACAAGTTAAGGTTCAATATATTGTTTGCTCTAAAAAGAGATTTATTTTTGAAAAAATAAGGTTTTGCAATTTGAATGGTGTTCAGGTTTTGTTTTGGTTGAAAATAAAAATAGTAAATACTTCTGTGAGATGTAAACTCAAATCAGAAGCTCAATGATATCAACAAATTCAATTTTTTTAGTATGTGCATAATTATATGATTGCTTATAACTTGAGTGATTTATCCTACTTCAAACAATGCTAGGGTGGATCTATTTGTTGTTACTTAGCATCAGAAACTCTTTAGGTGTACAGCTATTGGACCGTCAGAAGATGTTTATATGTATTATAGTATTGATTTTTTATTCCTTACAGCCAACATGTTTGTTTTTTTAGTATATATTACTCCATAGCATCTAATATTGTTGTTGTACCAATAAAATTCCATACTTAAAAAAAATACTTATTCAGTGCTTATTCTGAAAACAGAAAAATAATTAATTTAGGATTTGATAATTTAGGAATAGACGCTAGCTAATTACTGGTATAATGTTTGTGTTTATAAATACGCCAAATTATTTCTAGCAGTGTGTGATCCGATATAATTTTAGTCTGATTTACATTCCAAAAAAAAAAAAATAAGAATGAAACTTTTATTATTTCTTTTGGTGATGAGCTCTTTTATATAAATTACATTAGAATTTTACACAATAGATTTCTTTCGCTAGAGACAGGTGCCATCATAGATAAAAAATGATGAAAGCACTATTTTTATTGTTCGTATCGATTGCACACGCATCACTAATAATTCAAAAAAGCAGCAGCAACAACCTTTCAAATATAGACGTGCTCAGTGATGAGCCCGGAATTTCAAACCTAGATACAGATCAGTTCGCGCTAAAGTATAAGCTGAGCAAAAAGATTTACAAAGCCAGGAAAGAAAAATTCATAAAGCACGAAGGCGACGAGCTTTTTGGAAAGTACTTGGCGATGAACATTCCGTACCGCCCAGTACGCGACCTATTCGACGCATTGAACATGGATATGGGTAAAGGCAAGCTGAAATCTCCAGGGACCGAAGCGCATATAACCATTATCACGCCTCGCGAATACAACCTTGTCTTAAAGCAGGCTGGTGTCACTATCGAGGAAATTAGCGAGATCGCTGAAGCGTACAGAATACAGGAATCATTATTCAAGGTCCACTGTCTTGGTCGAAGCTGTATTTACAACAGCGCACTACATAACCGCCAACCCCAACAGATCAGCACAAGCAGCAACACCACAAGCAGCAACAGCTTCGGCTCTGAAAAGCTTTGTACATACTACTTAGTTGTACGCGATATAGACCAAGATTTCCTCAGGGTCCGTAAAATGATATTTGACCTGTACTTGAGAAAGGGTGGGGAAAGGTCCTGGTTTGACCCGAGCGCATTTTGGCCCCACATTACAATAGGATTTGATGATAGAGACCTGTTCATCCAAGACGGTGTATTTAAAGGTCCCAACTCGTGCATTAGCAAAATCAAAATGGTTAAGCACTAGCTATTATTTACACGATACCTTGATAATTTCCCGTTTATTGTCTTAATCAATCCGAGTCCCTAAATTCAAACTCAAATTTTTTTTGAATCCGAAAAAACGAAAATCTTTATTCTATTCTTGCTACAATTCGGGTGCTTTCAACGCCATTTTATTTTTAATTGTATTATTTTATACATTTAAATCAATAAATTTAAATGTTTGTTAATGCTATGAAAAATATAAATATCAATGTAATTTCATGCACATATTTTTTTTATCAATACGTATTAGATATTTTGAATTTTGAAGCAATAAAATCCTTCTCTAAAGCAAGTGTATTTTATATTTTCATCATCTAAAGTTTATAAAAAGTAAAAAATATTTGTATGACTGTAATATCTCATGGTTCATTTTCGAGTTATAAGCTTAATTATTGCTTAAATGTATGCAAAAGACAAAGAATAAATCTATACTTTATTATTTTCAAATTTAATTTTTTTAAACTGCTGTGATTTTTTTTATATGTTATGTTTGCACTTGTCGATTCATTTAATTTATTCCAATGTATTGATCTTACTTATTTAATGTGCGACTATAGCTTCATTGCTAATATCTATATTCCGCAAATATCAGTTTGAAATATAAATATAGCTATTAATTTTCTATCAGGTTTATACAGCAATGCTATTTTATAAAAAATCAAACTTGTTCAACAGGGATTTAAACGAGTTAAAACAAAAATATGCAGCCATTCGATTTTACCAGAATTTATAATCCCACTTTGTGCATAAAAATCCACCAATCATTGATAGATATTCGTTTATATTTTTTGAATGCGTTAAGTAATTGACATGAAAAAAATTAATATCGAATAGAGGCAATTTTAGAAAATCATGTACAAGCCTCAAAAAGTAAAGAAAATTAATTGGTGCTTTCAATGAAGCTGACGAATGGACAATAACCTGAGTGAGATTAATTTTAATTGTCACATTTAACTGAAATAAAGTAAACGTAAATATGACTAGCTCGGTACAGCTAATATAGAAACTATTTTAATTTACAATTATCAATTAGAAACATTCAAGTAAAATCCATAAACTATTGAAAAAAATAATACACACATATGTTCAATTAAGCTAATCTTCCTCTTTTGATATATTTACTCATTAAAGTCAATCAAACTAATTATTATTTCTTTACATTTCGGTTATTTGTAACTTTCTTATTAGAAATTTGAGCTATTTATATACACATCTGCATTTAAGCGGCAAATTAGAAGGTATAATAGCTAGTATAATGTTGAGAATAGCCTGGTTCGTATACACAGCAGCTGTCCAAGCGACGCTTATAGTACAAAATAATAACCAACTGGTTGATTTGAATAGCGCAAGAATTGAGCTAGGAAATGAATTTCAAAAATCTGGTTTGAATACTCCAAACTTCGGTCTAAGTAAGGATATATATAAAGCCGATAAATTAGAATTTATAAAGCATGAAGGCGATGAAGCATTCGGAAAGTATTTAGCCATGAATATTCCGTATCAGCCTGTAAAGAATTTATTTGATGCTGTAAACAAGACAATAGGCAATGATAAATTGAATAATCCAGGAAGCGAAGCCCACATAACCATCATTACTCCTCCAGAGTATGAGTTTGTTTTAAAAAAAGCAGGTGTGACAATAGAGGAAGTCAATGATATTGCCCAAAGAGCCAAAATACAAAAAGCAAAATTCGAAGCTTTCTGCCTAGGAAGAAGCTGTGTAGAGGAATCTGCATTGAGAGATCGTGGATCAAGTTCTAGGTTCAGTGATTCAGATAGACTTTGTACATATTTCATAGTCGTAAAAGACACGAACAAAGACCTACTGAGGATTCGAAAGCGGATCTTTGATTTATACGTTAGCAAAGGTGGTGAACGATCGTGGTTCGACCCAAAGGCTTTCTGGCCTCATATTACTATAGGGTTTGATATTAGAGATTTTCATATCCAAGATGGAATATTTAAAGGGTCAAACTCTTGTATGAGTAGACTTAAATTGATTTGAGCTAATAAAAGTTTAATAATTTTAGCATTAATTTACTTTGACTCTTAAAATTAGATTTACGCTTATATTCATTAGTGCTTTTTTTAGCCAAAACAACAGCCTATTTTATTGAAATTACACGCGCTTTTCAAGCTGTGATTTAACCCTTTCGGAGACGGTTGGCTATTTTTGAACTACAAAAACTATCCAACCAAATGAAAAACTGATGAAGCAATCTAGTATTTTAATAATTTATTTGCTATGAACTCCAAGACATCCTATAACTAATAATTTATAATAAACTTATCCAATTATGATTTTTAATCAAGTTGAAAAGCGTTGACGCAGGAAAGGGTTAATAAAAATTGAATTTGGTTTTATTGGCTGATATTTAACTACTTCTATTTTTAACCCTCTCACTGAAGGTTGGCTATTTATGAACTACCTAAATTGTTCAATCAAATTGCAGTCTGATAAATAATTAATAATATTCATTTTTGATTTGATATAAATTATAATTCATCCAATAATAAGTGATTTTTAAAAAAATTATTCAATTATGAATATTAAAATAGTATAAGACTGTTAGCCCTGGAAAGGGTTAATAAAAAATATATACATTAGTTTCGATGAAATTTGTCCATTTTACTTTTCTTTATTACAGTAAGCAGCGAGTTAGTACATTATTTGTATTCATATTCTATAAAATAACTATTTGGTTTAGAAAGATTAATTGTCAACAAATAGTATAAAGGGTATATAACACTTTCATACTCTCTTTCCATCCTTCAATTTATTACGCCGCTAGTAATCAAAATGCTCAAACGTAAAGTTGAAAATTTTGAAGAAGAAAATGATTCAACGCAAAACAGAATTTCTAGAATCGACTTGGTTGAAATTAGGGAGAAACTAGCATTAGCACTTGGTGATTCGGGCGCCAAATATTGGTCAATGATGTCCCAATTTTTGCTTGGAAAAATTTCTATGATTGAGTTCGAAGCCCTTTTGTCCGACACCCTAAATGATAATAACGGTATACCATTTTTTTTTTTCTTGTTTACTGTGTTACGATATAAAAGCATAATAATTTATAAATAAGATTTTTGATAAATTCAATAATGACTTGACCTTATTTTAGCATCAATTCATAACCAGCTTATTCTAGGAATCCTAAGGAATGCTAGATCAGAAGAAAATCCCCCCGAAGAAAAATATAATTTTACATTCGGAGAAAAAGCAAAGCAATCAGATCAGAACAAAAAACGAAAGCCGGTTCAGTTTGATTATAAACTCGTCGAGCTTAGCGAAAAAGGTCAAATGATTCTGGCAAAAATAAAAAAGGAGGGAAATGATAATGAGGAACTAAATAAACAATGGATTGAATTTAAAAAGCTCATTAAATCTTTGTCTAAGGCAGACAAAAGAGTAATAAAAAACTTGGCAAAGAAGGTTTGTATACTATTCTTTTTATTTAATATAAGTTTATAAAAATTTTTGTCAACAATTTTCTATCTTATCCAAACATAAAATGAGAATTCGAATACATCTAATTATACCCAAATATAAAATGTACATCCGATATCTACGATCTTGGACCAATCTTTTATCCACCACATCAGTTAAATTATAATATACATATGCTAATAAACTATTAAATTTTCTCATAGAAATTTGAAGAATCGCCTATCGACCAAGCAATTAGGATATTCGAAAGAGTCATTCTGCCTACGCCCGCAAATAAACTCCCTCCAAGTAAATATATCTCATATCTTTCATAATTTTATATTTCTATTTTCATATAATTAGTACTTATTTATCTGGGATTTTTAGAGTATTTTTTATTGAATATATTAAATTATCCTTATTTTACACTACTTAATCATATTGTTATCTCTAGTATTTATCTACGCTCTATATTTTTTGTATTGAGCTTTATTTTTTTATGAATTAAAGTGGAGTCATTTTTTCTTTAAACTCTACTTTATATCACAACTACTGAAAACCATTTCGAACTTTTTCGATTCTGATAATTTAATAACACTTCATTTTATATTACCATAAAAAAAATCTCGTTTTACATTGATTTTCCACCATCTTTCTTTTTATCAATTTTTGTTTTTGTTTTTGTTTTTATTCTAGCTTATGCTCTCGATTTAGCCAGAGGTATTACATCGCCCCTGTGCTACGATACTAAATCAACACCAGATAAAAAATCTCTTCATGCAAGAATGATTTCATCAGCTCTACAAAATGGGCTAGTTGGAGGTGTTACAGATGAAAGTGTTGAACTATTACTTTATGGACTTGATGTAAGTTATTTTGTTGTATTTATTACATTTAATCGCTATGATTAATGTATACAAGTGATTAGGAATAATAACTTTTAATATTCAAAAGTGTCAATATTACTAGTCTTCTAATTTTAACTTTCCCTTTCACTTTATCTTTGCCAATTTCAAGATTTAAACAGTTATTTTTTTAAAATTATTTTTTATGCTTGAAATTTAGTGCCACTTGAAAAATATAGCTTCGAATATGATTTACAAGATCCGTTCTAATAGGGCTTTAGGAATTCCAGTAAAACGAGCAATGTTTCAAAAGTCAGATTTAGCATTTATGAATGAAAAAGAGCTTGAGTTGCACCAATCTAATAAAAGATTTAACTTTACATCAGCAAGCGAAAATAATCAAGGAGATTGGGATGGTGTTTTCAAAAAACCAAAATCTATAAGCCGTAATTATGGTATCGAAACCATTCCAAGGCATAACACTACAAGACTTTGTGATAGAATTTACAACAGCAAACAAACACTCCAAGTGGGCGATTTGCTTTTTTCGCTGAATTTAAGTCCCTTTGTTACAGTAGAAAACCCTAACTGCTTGGAGAAAGGGATTGTCCTTGCCAGTATGCAGCAAGTAGCAAACTCTTTTATGGAGTGTAACCAGCCAGATCAATTCAGTAGCGGGAATAGAATACCAAGTAACTACGTACCTGGTATAAAAAGGCTGCCAAAGGAGGCACTTGAAACGCTCAGATCAAAAATGACTGAATTGAACAGCGCAGAAACTGGAACAACTGGAAGTAGTGAAGGGCCTCCTAGTAAAAAGTGCAGGATTAGAGCACAATATGAGCGCAGATTTGGGTCTATCATTAATGTAAATATAAACAACAGCGCCGAGCAGTAATTTTAGATAGCTTTTCAAAAAGAAAAAAATTTCATTTATCTTTGAGCATTAGTTCAACTTGTAAATTTTTTTATCACCTTTTTTATTTTAGTTTTAGATTTTTCTATAATTACTGTATTTATTGGGGTAACTAAATGTTGTGGTGACAAAAACATCGAAAATCTTTGCCAACTATATTTTTTTAAACAAAATTGTATTTAATAACTATTAATACATTGTAAACTTTTGTGCCTTTATGTATGAGATTAGATTCCATTAAAGATTCATTCATCTCCGATTCTTTTAATATACTATAACATGTAGGCTAATCAGTGCTATATATTATTCTTAGGTGATTTTTTTATAGCGTTATCCGAAATTTTGTTTAAAGAGGATAAAGCTTATTTTCTTTGCAATTTATAAGCACTATATTATATTTTACAGTTAATATATAGTGCAAAAAAAAAAAAAAATTAAAAAATGGAATAGTAGTAAAATCTTTTAATAATTTGTAGTCGTTTAATTCAACTATACTTTTAGTTACGAATAAGGGTTTTAGTTTAAAAGAAAAAGTATAAAATTTGATTATTAATGCTAATTTTGTATCCTGTGTTAAAATACATAAGATTATAATAAAATAAAAGATGTTCAACTATTTTATTTATTAATGTAAGGGTACTATAAAATATGCCTCAATTAAGGTTAACAAAACTAAAGTTTTGGTTATGAGTTTTAAGTTCAGTACTTTTTACTCCAACAAAATAAAGTTATAATTTAATATAGAAGAATTTTAGTTTCTCTAAATTTAGGGATTAAAATTTCTTACCAAAAATGTGGACACCTCCCATTATTACTTTCCCACTTCAGTTTATATACACACTTTTCATTATTATACTTTATATATGCCACATTTCGTGAATAACTTTTCTATTGTTCGTGGACCACTCTTTATAAAATTTTATTTATTATTATGTTAATAGCACACTAACATTAATATCGTTTCAATCATATTACTTTTCAATCTTTTGTACTTCTCTTTCTGAGATTCTGTGGTTTCATAAAAATAAATAATTATTTTACATTATATAAAGAAAATTTGTGTTAAAAAAAGCTTTGCCTATAAATTTGATGTCAATAATAAATTTGATTCTAATTACAAAGCATTTTTCAATAATAATATTGATTTTAATAAAAAAAAATTGGTTTTAATAAGGTATGATTTTAAATATATTAGTTATTACAAAGACTTTTAGACGTGCGCTATTTTTGCACTACTACGAATTACACAATATCTATTGTAGTTTAAAGCTTATATTAATCTTTTTCTACTCGGATTATGTATAAATTGGTTCCTTCTTACCCAAGAATCACTCATGAATGTATTTTTATCAGTCAGTTAAAATGAACAAAGTAACTTGTTATTATTATCAATACAATAGTATAATGGTAATTAATTAATGTTTATAATCAGTTTTTTCCATTCTATTTTGCACAGACGTAAACGATTTTTCACAGAAAATTTTCGCTTCGCGTTTCAAAATATTTTTTTCTTGAAACTACGTAACTTTGTCCAAAAAATTTAGCAAAATTTTATTTCAATTTTGCACAAGTCCTAAAAAAATTTGTAATAGTTTATTTTGAATTTTCAATGGCCTCGAATTCTTCTCAAAATCAGGATATGGCCTAATAACGCTCTTAAAGCATATTTTTACCCAAATAAAAATATTTACAAAACAAAAATACATCAAAAATTCACATTGAGAAAATTATTAACATAAAATTCAATTCTATTGATAGTAAAGCATACCCATATAATTCTTATAAAAGCAAGATGCTTAAGTTTAATAATTTTTTTTAGAAATTATTTAAATAATACACGTTTTCACAAAAAAATTCTATTGAGCGTAATTCATATATCCAGTTATAGTTTAACTCATCTTACACATATAATATACTATTATTGATTTTAGAAATAAAAAAATCCAAGGCAAGCCAAATAATAAAAAATTACTTGACCCTTTACTGCCTAGCACTCTTTGAAAAATGAATTTATTGATTCTTTTATGGTTTATAAGTAAAATTAATATTGCAGTTATTATTCAACTTTCTAAAATAAAATAAGCCTCAAGAAAAAAAAAATTTTTTTATTGAATAAAATTGACTGCCTTTAGTAGATCAAAAGCTTTCTACGGCCCTAGATAGAGTTAATTCCGAAACTAGATAAACTTGTGGTCTTATAATTACAATATACAAAATTTTTTAGTTATGAGCAATCTTTTATAAATTATAACAATACAAAGTGCTATAAAAAAGGTTTTAATTTACCTATAGCATATTATTCAAATACCTTTCGCTATAAATATGTTATAGTATATGAATTATAGTATATTAAATATAATATAAAATTTTTATAATTTCTGTATTATTTATTTATATTAATAGTGAATTATTAATAAAAGCATTAAATTATAACTTAATAAACAAATATTAATTATCTATATAGCATTTAAAATGCCAAATTCTAAGATTTTAATCATAATATACGCTATGAAGTTTAAAAAATATATTATACTTTTAGTTTAAATTAAAATGAGTATAAAACTACCAGCGATGAAGACTCAATCAGAATAAATACTAGTTATTTGAAGCATAATTCTGGTAAAAAATATATCAGAGGATTTAAATATTAAAAAAATTACTGTTTATAAGATTATAAAAGTATACAAAATTGAATCAAGAACTGATTCTAAGAATTAAGGTGGTGCAAAAAACGAAAAAAAAACTGAAATTGAGATTGATAAGTTTATAATCAATCCTCTCGATTGTGATTGTACTTTAAGACTATCAGAACTAAAAGGGAGAATTAAAAGTGAATTTGATTTAGAAATTTCGAAATCAAGTGTAAAAAGATGCTGCAACTAGCTTTTTATAATTTAAAAAGAATCAAATTATTACAAGAGAGGGGAAATAGCTAGGAGAATTTAAACCAAAGAGAAGCATATTCAAAAAAATATACAGATGTTACAACTTGTATGGATGACAAATAATTTTTTTTATAGACAAAGTTGGCTTCTCTGTTTTTATGAGACCATTTTATTGTATATCAAAAAGAGGGAATTCTTCGATTAATTTAGCTAAAAAAATACGCTCGAGAAACATTTCAACCTGATTTACAGCCAATAAAATCGGCTATAGATTCTTTAAAAAAAGTACTGCAGAATTTAATCAATAAAATTTTTGAATGTATTTATGAGCTTATTATTGATCTATTAAGTAAAAGCATTAATAAATATTTATTAATTATGGATAACGTTACATTTCATAAAACCGACCTAATTAATGCATTCATAGAAAACTATGGATTCGAAATACCTTATTTACCTCCATACTCACCTTTTTTAAAACCCATTGAAAATATATTTTCAAAGGTAAAGATTAATGTGATATATTAAAAAACTATATTTGAAGGGTTTATTAATATATCAAAAGAAGATTGTATCGGCTATTATAGAAAAATGATAAAGTATTTGGTTTATTCATATAGAAGAGAAATAATCGAGTAATGAAATAATAAGTATCATAAGTATTTTATTATTAAATTTATTTTAGTTTATTTTATTAAAAAATAGTAAAAATTATATAAAATAATAAAAAATGTAGATAAAAGTAATAAAGTGGAAAATTTTATGTATATAGTATTTAATTAATTTCTAAAATATTGGTTATGATTTATAATAATAATTTTATAAAAATTTATTTTCTTGAATAGAAGCGGTTTTATATTTATTTATCGTTTAATCTTTTGATTATCTTAACTTTTCATTGTTTTTCCAGATTATCAGAATATCTTATTTCGTTTAAAATTTTGAAAAATTGTATTTTTTTCTTCAGTCTGTATTTAATTCAAATGGGTGGGAGATGTTTTTTAAAGTTGGCTTATTTGAATTTATTTCGACTTCGAATAGAGATGTTCCAAAATTGAGTTACTTGTTGAATCTAATTGTCCAAATAAATCATGTATTTGTATTATCGAAAATCTTTGGACTTGGGTGTTTTCGCTGAAGCCTGGTTTTAGGTAACTGTAAAAAGATTCATAGCATTCTAAAGATCATTTGTGTTTAAATAAATATAATAAATTTTTGAATGGATAATCAAATTTTAATTAGTAATAGAGCTTATAATTAATAAGAAATATTATACTGAGAATCAAAAAAAGCGTAATATTAAAGAAAAATTTATCAGTGAAATAAAAATTATAAAAAATAAATGATAAGAAATAGATATTTAACAATATATTAGTTAACTTTAAAGAAAATTATAAGTTATTAAATTTAAAGCGCCAGCCAATTTTAATTGAAGTGAGTAGAATATTTAAAGAAAAACGCGAATAAAAAGAAAAAATGGGGATGAATATGGGGATGGTGTACAGATAAAGATCAAGAATTATAAAAAAAATTAGGTGAATTTAATAAAGTTATCCATTAAAAGGAAAAATTTAATTTATGCTAATATATTCAAGTATTTTTCCTTGAAATGAACTACAAGCTGGTTTTTTTTATCCAATAAAAACTAATAAAAGTGTCTTTGAATTTTTTTTTCCGATCTGTGCAAATTCAAAAGCAATTTGTGAAAACTTGAAATTGGATTTTGAAAAAAATTTTGGACAAAATTATGTAATTTCGAGAAAAAAAATTTTGCAGTACGAAGCGAAAATTTTTTGTGTAAATTTTTTTTGGTTTTATGCAAAATAGACGCTAGCCTTTGAAAAATAGAATGGAAACCCCTGTAAAAGACCAACAAAACAATCAATTATTTGATAATTTTTAAAGTATAAATAGGGTTTTGCATTCATTTTTCTAAAACGGTCTGGCTATTTTGCAAAATTTCAAAACAATTTTACAAAGCTCTCATTCAAAATTGAAAATCTGATCATTTGTGCGTGAAAAAGAAAAACTGGGAGCACTAAAAATTTACATTAAAAAAGTTTTACAGTGTCATAAAAATTTGTAAATAAAAAAAAAAGTTACAGGTCATCTATCGTTTTTTAAAAAATAAATTTTCACGTTTTATTTATTTGAAATTAGTATACCTACCCCTTTAATTTTTTAATCATTATAAATATACTCGCGTTCTAAATACTTTTTTTTATATAATTGTGTATTTTAATATCTAAAAACTTTAATAATTAAATAGTTTTGCTAATTTTATACATGATATAAATAAAATATCTTCGATTTGTCTTAATTTAGTATTTTAAAATAAAAATCCATTATTATTTATTGTTTCAAAAATAAATAAAGAAAAATCTTCAAAAAATAAAATTAATTATGTTTTTTTATCTTATATTTCAACGAAATTTTTTGTTTTTCAAATGATATTTATGCATATGACATATATAATCGTGATTTTTCATCCTGAATAAATTATCCAAAAAATATTTGATTCAAATATTGAATTTTTTTTAAAAAATGAAATATAAAACGACAAGCACCAAAGATAGGGAAAGATTAATTTATAAATATTTTAAATCAAAACCTGAAAAGGTGGTATCAGAAGCCCTGAAAATTATATTAAATACTGTGATTAAAAAATCATTAAAGCATAACACTCAGAATCGAGAATTGCGCCGAAGCCTAAAGGCGGAGCAATTAATTTAAAAGTAAATATTGGAATTAAAAGACATATAATATACTTGTTAGATGATGACAGTACCTTGAGATTGATTGATATTAAATAAATTGTTAAAAAAGAATTTTATATTGAGCTATAGACTTCTAAAATACATAGATTTTGCAGTAGATATTTATATAATTTAAATAGAGTAAGAATTATTCCAATTAGAAGAAATGATGAAGAAAATTTAAATTCCAGGGATGAATATTCTAAAACATACATCGAATATATAGCTACTTATGATGAAGTAGAAATTTTTTTCGTTGATGAGGTAGGATTTTTTGTTTCTTTAAGGCCTTTATATGTGAGATAAAAAAAAAGGAGCTTCTCAGGTTTATGTAGCACACATGAATAGATCAAGAAATATATCGACTTGTTGCACAGTAAATAAAAAAGGATATAAACTTTTTAAGCCGATAATTGTAGCCTAAAAGTAAGATTCATTCTGTAATTATATAAGGATCTTATAAATGATCTCGACTGCAAAGGTATGACACGAGGGATTTTAGTTATGGATAATGTTGCTTTCTGTAAAACTGAAACCATAAAGGAATTTGTTGAAACTACTAACTTTAAATTTTAATATTTACCACCGTATTCACCTTTTTTAAATCCTATAGAAATTTTGTTTTCAAAAGTAAAAAACTATGTCAGATATTCTAAATCTGAAAATGAATCTGATATTTTTGATAAAATAAATGAAGGATTTGAAAGTGTAACAAGAGAGGATTGTAATGGATATTATAGAAACATGAAAAAATACTTTATATTATCTGAAAGAAGAGAAATAATCGAGCAATAATAATTATTTTTCATTTAATTTGCCTAATACGCATTAATATGCTTTATTTAATATCAGCGACGTTTAAATAGTTAATTTATTTTAAAATTTTATTAAAATTAATTAATAAAAAGCAAATAATACTGAGATATTATATACAACTTTAAATAAATTAATAATTGCCTATTAATTGAATTTTAGTGAAATAGTGTTATAATTCAAAAGGTTAGAGAGTCTTCACTCTTAATTGATTTATTGTATATAAATTAAATCAAAATTGAATAATTCTTACAGGGTATACATGTAAATTTATAAATTCGTATATTTCGGGTTCGAATTAGGGTCTTGCATTAATCGTCTTTATTTAGCTTTAGTTGATGTATTTTTTTATTAACGAAATGTAATGAAGAGCAATGTTTAAATAGTTTAATAGTATAAATATGTCACAATAAAAGGTTGTAGCTAATTTAAGTTCGATAGTTTTATTGAGAAATGCGTATAGAAATCAAAAGAGAAATTAAAAAAGATAGATGGCTTGTAATTATTTTTTTTATTTACAAATTTTTATGAAATTGTAAAGCTTTTTTTAAAGTAGAGATTTTTAGTAGCCCCAATTTTTCTTTTTCACGCTCAAATGAGCGACTTTCCAATGTCGAATGACAACATTGCAAAATCGAATAAAAGCTTTGCAAAATTGAATGAAAGCATCGAAAAATTGAAATTACGCAATGTAAAACATTTTGAAATTACTTACGTAATTTTGAAAATTGAGATGCGAAAAAATTTTTATTGCAAAATTGCTTTGAAATTTTGCAAAATAGTCAGACCGTTTTGCAAAATAGAATGCAAAACCCTGTAAAATGGCGTTAGCATTAACTAATTCCCAACACTGCTTTCAAAGAACCTTTTTTATAGAAAAGCCATGATAGATTTCAAGGATTAAAAATAAAAATTTTCCAAGGAATCAAAGACACCTAGTGAATTAATATTATTTATTTTTTAGTCTACATCATTTTATTTTATTGTAGTAAAATAAATGTGATTATATCATTTACACATTTAACTGAATAAAATAGATGAATTAGATTTTATTAGCCTTTTCTTAAATCCCTTAAATATTAATTATATTTACCTATCTATCACAGTTTACTTTTTAAGTTATATACACTTACTAATTATCAATATGATAATTTTAGTTATGTAAGTATGACGTGATTTTTCCTAGCCAAGGAAATTATCTATCATCTAATAAATTTTTATATTTTAGAGTTTATCGTTTATTTTGAAAGGCTAAGAATTGCTCTCTGGCTTTTTTAATACGAAAAAGAATTTTCTAGTTTTATTTTTTAATAAGATGAGGTGCAAGAATTTACCTTATTTGTTATTTTTTTTATGAAGCATACTCATATTAATAGAGATTTTATATGCTATGGTTCACTTAAAAATGTAAAAATGAAAAAAAGTATGAAAAACTGCCTGAATAGTGGCATTAACTATATATTGAGGAATATAATAATACAGAATACAGCTTAATATAGATTTGATGTAAAAGTAAATATAATATTAATGTAAAACAAAGTTAACTTCTGGTGAATTTATGTTAGTTGCGTTTAATAATTATGAGTAGAATTTCAGTTTTGATTACAATATGATTCGTATTAGTATTAGTCTACTTTATTTTTTGATCGTTCCTCCAATTCACAGAACTGCTAGTATCATTTCAATATAAATTAAAATATGAAATGAAATAGTGGAAAAAATAAACGATATTTCAGCAATGCTATTTAATTTTACCGTATCTTTAAAGGCATTGGATTTATACATACATTACTGTTTTTTATAAATATTATTATATTTGAAACATCATTTTATGAAGTAAAATATTATACATTATTTAGAATTTACATCACTTTTAAGAATCTTGATCACTTCATGGCTTATATATAGTTTATTGTTTCAGCATTAACTCATTCCCGGACGGTAGACAGCTTTTTAACCACCAAATATAGCCAACTACGTTTAGTTTTAGTGACTTGATTCTGAGACTGATATAATTATAGATAAATTATATAATAGCAGCAAATTACAAATATAATTATAAATCGCTGGCAAATCAGTAAATTCATTTTTAATGGTAGTTGGATGGAAAGGGTTTAAACATTGGATATATAATGTGGATATTATTATCTCTTTCATGGGCGTCAGACTTTTTTTAATCTACTAAATTTAGAAAAATATCTAAAATAAAAATAGTTTAATTCAGAGACCCCAAAAACATTGGCTTGTTATGGAGCAGCAGCAAATGGTAATTATGTATATAAATCATAAGCGAATAAAAATATTTTGTTATTTATGGAGCGTTGGACGTGAAAGGGATAAAGGTGAATATTGGTTATATCAGAATATATCACAAATACACATTTATAAATACTTCTCAATAATATTTAAAAGTCTATTTCCTAAATTTAACTTCAGTCATCTAGTATACTTGAAGCAATTCCTGGACGGATCTTGCGGATAGTAAATTGATTATATTTCACTTTATGCATGCGGCTATTAGACCAATAATAAAAATCATCAAGATGCGGCTCGTGAGTGATACAAGTCAAAAGATTTATCTAAATTTATTCAAAGTAAACTCGCACAACTATCGTTATTGTAACTGAACTCTACACTTTTTTTCGATAATAGACCTGAAAGTGCAATTATATCCGCATCTATTTCTATTTTCTAAAAATTATTAAAACACAAGTACCAGGTACTGAATATTTCCGGAAATTACATTATATGATTTTTTCAAGATTTATACAGCCAATCTGGCCATCAGGTTTCGATTTTATTGTTTCAAATTATAAAACTAGCAGTGAGGCAATATTAATGTTCTGAATAAAATGCAAAGAGTTTATAAAATGTTGAGCAAAAATAAAATCCTACTGGTATGATCGATATGAAGCAGATATTATTTAATATTTGGGATAACCTTAGGAGAGACTGGACTTTTTTCTTGGAAATTCTATTTGCTAATCTATATTAGGTAAAGGTATTGGTTGTATCGGATAATTCATTCAATGATAATTTCTAATAAGAGTTAAAAATAAAAAAAAATATGACGAGTAGGGAAAACTTGAAAGGAAAAGTTCTGCTCCTCGAAATATTCACCCATATTGAAATTACACTACGATTTTAATATTTTAGATAGGCAGGTTAATAGTAATGCACTGCTATATTTGATTATTTATACTTAAGGGTACTATATTTGCTGCTTATACATTTATAGGATTGAATTTACTTTTTATTATATATTCTATCTATCTAGTGTTAGGCTGCTTTTAAACAATTCCTAGCGCTAAACATATATTAATTAAAATATGGGAGATTCTGAACGAAGAGAGCACTTTGTTGCAGTTTAGTGTTATTGGCCTGTATAAGCACTTATTTTATGTATTATTGGCGGAGCAAAAAAGGAATTTTGATTTTTCCCTTTCTTCGTTTCAATATAAAATTTTTATTTGCTAAAAAAGCAAATTATTCTACTCATTATCGGTTTATTTTTTATGCGATTTTATACACTGAAACTCTTTGCACTATAAAATGGCCTCTTCATAAAGAATTTCCCATATGATGATTGATACTTGAATTGAATAATATAGGTATTTGTCATACAAAATCTGTAGTGATATTATAAAAGTGCCAGCAGATAATTGCCAAATTAAATGAAAAAGCAGTATCTAATATTTGACAAAGCTTATTAATTATCTTAATAAGAGCTCCAACTGTCATTATGCACCAATAATAGCTGATTGTTTTAATAGTATTCCCGAGTACTTTGCCATTACAGGCTGTTTTATATCATTATTACGCTTATATTTGTCAAATTATTTCAATTTCCCGATAAACTGTATTAAATTGTACTCGACTTTCCAATCGCTACTCGACATTTTATATAAAATCTATAAGAGAAAGCGAATGGCTTAGTTGCACTGAATAAGTGAAGGCATATTGCATTTAAATTGAAAAAAAAGTATATGATATAAGAGGGCCTTAGCGTTGCAGGTAAAGCTTTATAATGCCCAAATTAATATCATAATCAAGATTTTATCCCAACAATCAATTCTTGCTTTTATTTTTATTCTCTGAAATTTTCTCATTTCTTAGCATTGCTTTGTTCTTATTTTTACCTTTTGTTTCCTGATTTACCTTATTTTTCATTTACCTCTCTTGCCCCGCCATAAAATTGTCCTATTCAGCTCAAAAAACCTATATCTCTCTAATTAGCGTAATTTGTGTAACGTTACACAATTCCTTTTTTTTTGCTTAACTAATTTTACTGGAATTTCTTTTAAAACTTGCAAAAACTTCATATCAAATCCCAGAACACTTAAGGCAAATTTAGTTCAAGGCACAAGTTCTCGTCAATATAACATACGAGCTTTTTAAAGACATTTACGTTCGCTTTAAAATTTCATCTATAAGAAATAATTGTATTTTTGCATCAAATTTGATCGTAACTAAATCTCCCATTTCATTCATCTATATTCTTCATATAAAATTTTTAAACTCTTCATATTTCAAATTATTATTTTATCTTCGCTCAAAGAACAACTCTGGTATAATCAAAGCTCCTCCCAAAACATGGCATCGACAATAAGGAAAAATATAGGGAAACTTGGTCAGGTAATATGCTTATTCTTAAACACCCTTCTTCTTTTAATAGCTAAATATGTTTCTTCGCTCCTACGATTTTTTTTCAATTCCATTTTCTAATTCACTATATTTTTAGTGGACCGGTGAAAAACTGGGCAAAGAAGAGAAAACTGAGCTTCCTGAACTCTTTAAATCACTTATGGCTGAAACTGAATTCAAGAAAACCGGAACTGATGTTCTCTATTCAGCTTTACAGCTATACATTCTCCATCTAACCAAAAAGAAAGAAGCTACCGAGAATTCGAAAAATAAAATTTACCTTCTCGAAAATTTTGGAAACTCGATGATCTATTTGAGCGAAAGTCTGCCAAGAGACTCGTTATATGGTTAGAATTTTCTTCGCTACTTATCCTAGCTTTATTTTGTACTATGATTTAAACTATACATTATCAACACTCATCTAACTTTTAACCTACTCATTAGGAAAAGTTTTAAGAAATATGGGTAACACCGAGCTGGCTATAAACTCTTCACAGTGTAACTTTGTCTCTTTCGTAAAAGAAGACTTTGTCACTTCACTCGAACGTCAACTAGATTCTTTTAAAGAATTTTCAAAGCTCCAAAAAAAATTTGATAGCAGAAGACTTGACTATGACGCTAAAAGCAACAAACTCAACCGCCTCAAAAAAGAATCTAGCGTGGTTGAAGACGAATGTAGAACTGCTCAAGCTAAATACGAAGATTCGTTTGATGATGTTGTTTCTAAAATGCTCGCCTTCCAGGACTCTGAGAATGAAAGCTTGCAATCCCTTTACAAATTTTACCAAGCGCAATTACAATTCCACAGACAAGCCACCCAATCTCTTGAAGCTCTTGAGGCTATTTTCTCTGAATCGTAACTATTCTTCTGATCTTTTATGTTTTTTTCTATTTTTTTTTTATTTACCAAAATTTTATTGTTTTTTTTTATTAGCCTAAGCTCAACTAGAGCTCCTGCAATTGAACGATACCCAAATATGAAAATCAAAAATCAAAGAAATGATGATAGAGGATTCCACGACTTTGACAGTGGCTATTCTACTCCAAGAAATAATAGCATTGGTAACCCAAATAACTCTATTCCTTATTCGTCTAGCACCCAGAATTTCCAAAATTCCTATTCTAGTCATGAGCATAACCAATTTGGTAACAACACCAGCACTGAGGGCTCTTACCTAAAGGGCACCCCCTCTAGAAGAGCCCCGCCACCACCTCCTCCAAAAGCATTAAGGACTCCCTCTAAAATTTTAAGAAAAGCTTTATATGATTTTGTTGGTGTTGAACCAGGTGAATTACCTCTACACGTTGGAGATGTTGTTCAAGTTGACAATAAGATCGATGATGGATGGTGGTCTGGAACTATTCTTAGCTCTAGCGTCGATATTAGCGTTTCGAGACAAGGAATTTTCCCTGTTGCATACACTCAAGATTATGATGAACCTGTTGACACTTATATCAAATCTCAAAATAATTCAGAAACTTCTAGCAATCAGCACCAAAGCCCCAACGCAATCGAAAACACAAGAAAGCCTAGTTATGCTAGCTCCGGAAGTCTTTCAAGAAGCGCCACTGTTTCTAGACTCAGATCTTCTCCCAGCAATAACGTAATCAATGATAGCGGATCTTACTTCCAAAAAAACAATAGCACTACCAACAATCCAAGCTATGATGACAGCCATAGTCAAAGCCAAAATTCATATCAGAAACATCAGTTCAATGCCGGAAGCAGCCATCAAAGCAACGTTGATTTGCAGTATTTTAACAATAACACTACTGCCAGCCCTAAGACATTGACCCGAAACGCTACAAACCCATCACTTAATAGCTACAACTTCTTACCTAGCACTAGAACTATTAGCCAAAATAGCCAACCTCCTCCAATTCCTGCTACTAAATCGCTCTCTTATAGACAGCCGCAATCAGAAGATATTGGGTCATTTAGGACTTTCCATCAAACAAGCAATAGCAATAGCAACAGCAACATCAGCAAAAACTTTGGTAACAACAACAGTCCTTTTGTAACAAACTCTATCAATCAACCATCTAATCAACAATCTTTTGGCCCGTGTTCAAATTGCGGCTGTGACGATTATGAACCCAACGTTTTTAAAAAAGGCTCATGTAACAACTGCTTCCACAAACACTAAATATTAGAACCATCTAACTAAAGACTTTTAGGATAATCCCAATTTAGCAAAAAAGCTTAACTATAAGCACACTTTCAATTATAAAAACTTCATTAAAAAAATGCTCAAACTCTAAAGGCCAAATTCTCCAAATCCTCACTGGCTCGGACCTTTCATAAATTTTACTTTTATTTTTTCTTTTCATTTAAAACCAGCACAGTCGACTTAAATTTCGACCTCCTTCATCCTCCATTACCCATCTCACTTGTTGCCTTTCTTTTCCTCCACATATTCAACCTAAAACCTTTTTTTATTCATCTATATTCATCTATATTTATTTTATTTATTCAGTTTTTTTTTTTGAATCAATTTCATTTTCGTATTTTCGTATTTTTTTTATATTATTCAGTTAGTTTTTTTGAATCAATTCCGTTTTCGTATTTATTTTTATTAGAGCCTCTACTCAAAACTAAACTGCGAACCCCACCCCCCAATTCCACACACGTTCTATTATTTACAATTCATTTCAAATTGTAAATCTAATTAATTAAACTTCAATTTTTTTATCAAGAAAAAGCCTATACGGAATAGCCAAATTATATCTTTCTGTGGCAGTTGGACGTTTTTACACTTCCAAAGCTAGCCTATCTACCTCCAAGCAGATAAATTAATGTTAATATGCAACAAAATAACCTTACAGGCTATAAAATATAATACATCTAATTAAATTGGCTTGAATGATATATCTATTTACAAAATAATAATTAAGTTTAATAGCGTTGACCCCGGATAGAGTCAAGAGTGTAAAAGATAAATCATTATATCCAAAATTTAATAACGCGATAAAATTTGTCATTTGTAACATATGATCACGTTGATCTGATAATGTGCTAATATATAATGGAAACTTCAAAATTGGTTATTTAATAAATAGTAACTCGAAATTATTTGGATTATAGTAGCTTTGAAATAAATTTATTAATAATTTCATGGAATTCATTTCTAGGATTTTTTTTATATTTGATATAGCACTCCTCCCCACGCTCCCCAATGATAATAGACAGCATTAGATTTTTAATCTATTACTTGAAAAAACAATGTGATTACGAAAAAATTATGCTCATTCGATATATTCATCAACGTTAATCATTGAGCAGTTACTCAACAAGCAGCAATCAAATTTGAAAAAACCCAAATACTTTGGCACGATCCATGGGTATACGTCGTTTTCTGAAATGGAAAATTCCTTCATTTTGGCGTGCAATTTTTGTAGGCCTCCGCAGCATTTACCATGTAGTTTTTGTAAACATACCTTCTCTTCCGAGTATTTTTTATCTGAATATGTATTTTTACTAATATTTTCTTTGAATACGCAGTTAACTTTTGCATTTTCTGAATTTCTACATTTCGTATGTATATCTTGTCCATTACAAGTGCATATACATGATTTAGGGCATTTAACATGTTCATATTTATTTGAGAAATTATAGAATTGCATTTGGCGGTTTTTAAGTTTTAGTAGCCTATTCAGCATATCGTAAAGGAAGCATACGTTATTTGAATTATGAAAATACATATTTTTGATTCCAGGTAAAAGACCGTCGATGACTATACGAAATTGAGTATTTTCCCCAGTTTCTAGTTGATTATTACATCTATAGCGTTGGTTTTTTAAGTCTCGACTTATATCAACATCAGTGCTAACTGTATTGAAACCATTTGAATTATTTCCAACAGCAGAATTTCTAATTTTGATCTGATTTCTATCCATATTTTCCAAACCGCCTTCTGTTTTAGAGCTTGACTCATCTTTTTTTTTATCAAGATGTGATTTTCCTAATTTTTCTTTAGAAGCAGTTTTATCTCCATATTTGACATTCATTAAATTACAATATCCAAATTCTATCAGATTTGCTCTTTTATTCAAACAGAACTCCGTGTTCAATAATATAACATAGCTATGTATTTTAAACGGAGTTATTGAGTGGTGCCAATAATTAGTAGGGACATTTACATTGCACCAGTTGTAAAATTTCTCTTTTTTTATAACTGATGACATACACTTCAATTTTGACTTTTTTATCCTGCCACTATGTAGTTTATAGCTGCTCACTCTAACAAGTTCAGTTTGGTAAAGATGGATTTTTATTGTGTGATAGAATATATGTGCTATATGACCATATATCATATATTCTAAGCATTCGGAAACTTGTCTGGTTTCATAACTTGAACAATTTTTACTTTCTGAATTTTTCCCTGTAATACTTTCGTTTATTGAATTAGGATTTTTACTTTTCTCACAGATATTTCCAACAATTTTATTAATCTCATTTGCTAGTGAGGTCTTTTTTTTAGTGATATGAATTTTATGGGTTTCGTTCAACATTTTGAGCTGAGTTTCATCTCGGAATAAATCACATTTTTCATCCGTCTCCTTTTTATTTTTGGATTTATCCAAGCTGAATCTATAATGGTAATTTTTTTCTATATAAAACTCGGATTTATTCTTTAAATCTAATTTTTTGTTTTTATTATAAGATTTCTTTGGAAAAAACTCAATGTTGGATTTTCTTTCAATATCAAAATTTTCTTTAGAGATATATTTACTACAATCATAAAAACCCCCAGTATCTTTATCGAAAAAGTTGCTACATAAAGCAGTTTTGGGCTTAATACTATTATTTTTGTCCGAAAAATACAAACTCTTTGGAAACTTTACAGCTAATTTGACTTTAATCTTCTTTAGTTCATTAATCAAATGAATCAGTTCCAAGTTAATCTTGTTTTGATTATTCGATGTTTTAAGCCATCGATTATTTGCAAATTTCAAAGTTCTTCCTAGAAATATAAATATTTCTACTAAGAATTTGTGATTATTGTCAGAAAGAATATCCTTAAATTTATAAACTTCCTCCATCTTTCTGATTAGCGTACTACTTATATCCCCAGAAATATCACGAGTTTCTTCTTTGGTTACATTATTTCTGGGTAAGTTTTCATCAATTCTAATCCTTTTTTTTACGCCTTTTTTACTTGAATGATTTTTTCCTTCTAGTTTTTCATCAGTACTTGTACTCTCGGTTTCTTGATATTTTAAAAAAATCCCACAATATCTAAACTCAAAATCTTTTGATGGGAGATTAACACATATATCTCTGTCATCAATAGCTGCATAATCACAGTTGAACATATTGCTATATGTGCTTAGCACATAAAAAGCCCAAAAAACTCGCCTGTAATATTCAATATCAACTTTTTTTGGAGATAATTTTTCATTATTTAATTTAAAATTCTTTTTTATATCTATCTGATATATTCTGCTTATTTTAACTAACCTAAGTCATGAACAAACAATTACAAATATATATATTTAAATAAATATTAAAGATTTTGCGCTTTAAAATTTAAATACTTGTAGAATAGAAAAGTTTTTGCATGAAAAAAAACAAAAATTTTCAAAATATACTTATAATTAAATTAAAATTTCTGCAAATATCGCCGAGTTTAAAACATAACAAATTTCACTTACTGAGTAGCCATATCTGAATCAGCATTTTATTTAAAGTGTTTAGCATTTCATTTATTGTGCGACATATAAAATAAAAGAAAAAAGTGGTTAGTCATAATATTTTTTACATTACTACGTCTTTATAAGCATATTGAATCTCAGGTTCTTTATTTTTAATATACAAGAAATTAATTCGAGATTTTGTAATAATTTTTCTATAAAAAAATTACCATGGGTTTTCCGAAAATTCTTCTTATCGAGTGTACCCCAAAAATATGAAGATATTATGCATAACGACCACAATAATTCAGTCACTTTATCTAAATCTCTTTTATCAATAGTTTCTATTTCGCTTTTAGCAAGAACCATTGCTCGAAATGCATATTTTGAGCCAACGTCAAATTTTCGATTAAGTGTATCTGAATTGAGGTGGTTTATTCCGACACTTAAAAACGAGTATAGGAAATACCTTGGGAACATTTTTTTTCTCAAATAGAACAAAAACTTGGGAATTCGTATTGGAAACATAATAGATGGTATTACATTTAATACTTTAAAAACCATCTCTTCAAGCTTGTAATATTCCGGAACAGTCAAATCGCTATTATCTACAGTTTTGATATAATTCATTTATTATAATTATTACTTTTAAATGGTTAATTTGGCTCATTAGTTTATCTGTTAGAAAGTTCGAATTTGTATAAATTGTAGAATATATTTCGAGATACGTTTTATTAAATGTATAACCCTTACCCATTCTGTTTATAAGTCATTAAGCTGTACGTATTATTAATTTTACAAGTTTAATTTTTATAATTTTTATAATTGAATTTAGTTTTTTTTCGAGTTTATTGTTGATTTTGTGTAAAGATTCTTTGTATATATATTTATATATCGGTTTTCTTTACTTTTAAGAATTATATAAAAATAATAAATTCACACTTAAGCATATATATTAAGAAAAATACAAATATAAAATTCAAAAAATCAAGAAATCGAGAAAAATCTTAATTTAAAATTTGCAAGCTAATCATCTTTTTTTTCTTATATCAGCACAAGATTATTCTTTCGTGGAATTCATGTAAAAAAATAAGTACAAGTATAAATTAATTGTAAATTTTAACAAATATGGAGTTCAAGATAAATGAATATAATGTTATTAGAATAAAATCTAATTTAGTCAGCTGATTGTATACAAATGCTGCTCCAGAGATATAAATTTTTTTTATATTTTCAATCAAATCTTGATTATAAAAAATAAATGGTCATTTTTAGGATTTTCGCTAAAAATCTTGTACCTGATCAAGTTATCCAAGTCTTCTTTATAGAGGTGTTACGTAGCTGAAAAAATCCGATTTGATAATAACAACACTTTGTATGCTTTTTTTGAGATATGTGTGCATATTCATTGTAAGCTTCCTGATTTATATATTAAAAAAAGCTTGAAATTTTTTCCCTTTAAATAATTTTTTAGCTTAATATTACTTTGAATGGTACCAAAATTCGGTAATCAAAAAAATACAAGTTAATAAGTTAATAAATAGCTTAGAAATGTCCCAGAAATAACTTTGAGACTTTATCGATCAAACTCTAAAAGAAAAAAGCTTAGTTTAAACTCTATTCTAAAAACAATTTCAACGCAAAAAAACGTGTTTTTTTTAAATGATAACTTGTTATCTCAATCCTCTGCAAATAAAGTATATTTTTTTAAAATGGCAATAATTATTATCGAGCGTATATCACAATATTTTTTCAAAAAAATAAAAAACGTGTAATTAATCTTTAGAAAATTTTCCGGCGAAAAAAATTCAAGTAAAAAATTCGTTTACAACTGGGTTGCGTCGGAATTATAATTATCCGGAGCTCAAAAGTTTCTTTGATATATTAAAAAGCTGTTTTTGCTTAACCCCGCATGGTATGCATAATTTGACCCCTTTTAGTACCATTAATTATTTTTCAATCACGCCAAAAAAAATACAATCGTTTCTCTACGCAAATAATTAAGCATTGAAATCAGTCAATATATACGATTCTGCAAATTACTTGTCAAATAGTTAGCTGTTACGAATATAAAAACATATGTGGATGTTTAAGTATTTTTATTACAAGAGTGCCCGCAGCCTAAAAGGGTCAAATTGAGAGTTTGAAGGTTTAAATCGATTAATGGATTACAATTAATATAAACCAAAGCGCCATATTTGCATAATTAATAAGTCAAAGCATCAATTAAAGTCATTAAATAATAATAAAGTTTTTTAATTTTTTTGGAAAAAATTAAAAATTTGTCAGTTTATATCGATAGATGCAAATAAGCCTGATCAAAAAAGATTGTTTTAGTAAATTATATGAGAAACAAGCGATTAGAGAACATAAAGCGGAGTATTCTTTTCAGTAAAATTAGATTGATACAGATTTAAAAATTTTTTTTCTTGACTTAAACATTTATTCTTATTTTAAAGAATTATGGTAGATCGAATGAATAATTGAGTTGAAAAAATATTATAGTAAAAAAGAATAAAAATGAGAAGAATTATGTAGAAAAAATAAATTTGGAAAGTTGGAACATTATCTAATATGTGTATTTTTGTTGCTTTACATTAACAATGAGTTAGGTTTGACTTTCTTGGTTTTAGGACTAGAGTCTGCGCTATTTGTAGCTGATTCTTCTGCGTTTTCCAATTTATGTTTTCTAAATAGCTTTTTCTAAAAGCATCAACAACAATAATAATAATATATGATAACATGTGTTAGAAAGATCTTGGAATTTAATGCAAAGTAATAGGGTAATTGAAATTGATAAATGCTAAAATCTAAATCAATGTAACTTTTTAAGATTAAATTGAGCTGCTATAATTAATTCTAATTACCATAACATGATTGTCGAACATTGATCCAAAATTTCTTGCAAATTCAGTCCCTCGATCTTCCCAAAAAGATGCGACAGATTTGAGTTCAGCTTTAAGATCAGATATTTCAGTCAAAAGATCGGTTCTGGTATTATTGACGCTTTTCTTTATATGATTTCTGAATCCTTCAACATGCTTCTGTAAAGAAAGCTCTTGCTCCTAAAAATAATGAGTTTGTATAAGTAAATACGAATGAACTGAAAAGGTAATTAGAGTAAAGAAAAGTGTTTAATTACTTTTATAAAAGATATGTTTAGCTCCTTTGCTGTTAATCCTCTTTCTAAGTTTCTTCTTAGATATTTGTCGTAGTCACGTACTATACGAGTAATAAGGTCGGAGGTAGATACATTTTCTGTTCTTGTTGTGGGCCAGAATTTTCCTTGTCTCTTAACAAATTCATAAACGTCATCAGTATCTACCGAGGCGTAAGGTAAATCGTCATGGCATACATAATCGATCTAAAAGTTATATCAAGTAATTTAAAAAAAATCATATTTTTGAAAATATCTTTTACGAAGTATGTTAAGGAGAATAACATTAATGAAAAGTTGATTGCTATAACAATAATTAAGGATGATATGGCTAAAGATATTAAAAAATGTTTAATTGATATATAAAATTAAATAATTTACCTTATGCTTATCAATGAATTCTTGAGTTATAATCCAAGGGGCATCTTCAACGACTTCATCGACCCACCTACAATGACGTAATGATTCATAGCGTTCTCTTTCAAACATTACGGTTTTTCCTTTTTTGGTATTGGTGTCGTAGTCGTTGCACACGCCTACAATTAAATATACATTAGGTAAAGATTTTTTGGCTTGTTCAATGGCTCTTGCATGCCCGTAATGGAATAGATCATAAATCCCATCGCAGTACATTCGAACAGGTCGATCTCTTGGGGGAGGATTAATGCTGTATCCCTCGGAATGAGGGATGTCATATGTCTGCTGTGTTTCTATGGGCTCGAGAGATATATTCTGCTGGAAATTTTGAGAGGGAGAATTTGAAGAGCTGCTTGAGGAACTGGAAATAGACGATATTTCTCCATCTATCATGTTTTTAGAGACTCCGTTTGCTTTAGAATTATCTTCTGCAGACATTTTGGAAGTGATGAGTATTTCTATATAATTATATTTGACTCTTTTTTAAAAGAGTAAAATAATATAAAATATCAGCTTTTAGCGAATTTCAAATAAAAGTAGCAGCAATTCTAAAAAGGAAAGAGGCAGCTATAACTTTTTTCCAAAAGTGTGGGGAGGTATATGATCTTTTTGATTAATATTTCAAATTTTTAACAACGAAGTAAAAATATCACCTCGTTGACCTATTATAAATCTTGCATGTGAAAAGAATAAATATTAGTTACCGCTTTTAAGTTTTTAATTTTTCTAACATACTTTTATTAGCGAGATAAGCCTTTTTTTAGACCATATTAGTGTTGAATATCCCCACATTGACATTTCGTTAAAAACTCGCCATTGCACTTAGCGGCAAAGCCAGTACACGATGCTTCAGCGGCTACTACTCGCCGCATTACACTCTCGCCAGTAGGTATTACGTTGTAGCTCAATTTCTCGTTGTTTCTTCCACTAGGATTTAGGCCTTATATAATACAACTTTCCTCGCAATGCTTTCATTAGATTCGTAATCTCACTCCTCGACCCAATTGCATATAGGCGGCATATTCCAATTGGCTGAATTTAGCGTAAATAACATGATTTATCAATTTACATTCCTAATTTATCCAAAAAGCACAAATGGCATTTCATTATAAGCTATAAATAAATAACATACAGGTATGATCCACAACAACATGAAGCGAACTATTAGTTAACACTTTCCTGGGCGGTAAGCTATATTTGATCTACCAAATATTGCCAATTATCTTCATTAAAAATTCCCTAATTACAATTTCCTATAAAATGTTGGCTTATTGTATTCTAACAGCAAATAATAGTTTTTCTTGTAAGTCATAAACGAATCAATAAATTCGGTTTTTTTAAACGTGTTGGACAGGAAAGGGCTAATTTTCTCATCCAGTACCCTAACAATTTCAATTTCAACTTGAATTTAATCTAATAGTGGTTATTTCTCTCAAGGCATAATATCATTCGTTCACGGTACAAACGAATTAACAGTTCTGTGCTGCCTAATGGTAGCCTTGCCTATTGCCTTCCAAATGAACTATTGTTATCAAAACCTCACACTTTTAAATCTTTTGCGTACAACCCAAATTTTATTTTGAGATGATAATAAAAAAACAAATCGTTCCAAGGTTTAAGGTACAATTTTAATTTCTGTGGGGTTATATTTTTGTCCAAAAATTAAATGAATATTATACGTTGGCCAAAATTGTATCCAATAAATTATAGCTTTTTATCTTTATACTCTGTTATACCGTTTTAATGTCCAGTTAAATGGATACAATCTATAATATTAATAGAAAAAAATGTGCTCAACTTTAATTAGTAATTCAAAGCTTGAAAAAATAAAAAGTCAAAATTGTATCTGAAACTCAGAGTACTGACTCGGAAGGTCAAAAATTATGCTTTAAAGAAAAAATAGACATGAATATAATAGATTGAGTATTTATAAGAAATGCTTAAAGTCTAATTTTTTAGTAAAAATACGAGATAAAAATTTTATAGAAATCTAAAGACTTTATTTTTTATGTTTTTATTTATTTGTTAATGATTATATTAAATGTATAAAAATATAAGCGAACTTTAACATTTAGCTCTCTCACGAGCTGTAGAATACTTTTGATCAACCAAATCTATAAAACTAGATTCAATGGAAATAGTATAACTCTGAAATTTATTCAATTATTGAACTGTAGCATTTTAGCAACTAATAATATGTTAGCCTGTAAAACATAAACGAATCATTATATTCATTTTTTGATGATTATTGGACGGGAAAAGGGTAAAAAAAAAACAAAAAATACACTGCTTACCAAAAATTGTGTTTTCTGTAGGCTGGGTGCTTTCACTCTTGTAACATTTTCCTAATTTTCTACAACAGATAGAGTTTTTTAAACGACTTTCGTTTTTTTTACTAATCAATCATTTTATTTACTTATCCTGCAGTAATTGAAATTACTCAATTAACACTTTCCCGTCCAAAACTCTTGAAAAATACGAATTTATTGTTTCGTTTATGGCTTATAAGTAATTTATCATTTGCTGTTATCTTACAGTTTACCAGTAATCCTCAAGGTCTCGAAATTAAATTATTTTACTTGAACATAGTTGGCTATATATTGTAGATCAAAAACAGTCTACCGCCTGTGAATAGGTTAATATTTTAATCATTAATTTATTCTTTAACATATATATTCTACTATTTTTTAATGAGGTATTAATACACTTATCTTTGGGCAAGGTTGAGAATCACTTCATTTTTCATTAAAATTAGTATGTATTTTTATCCATACTTCATATTATTATACATAATTTTATAGCATAAATATACTTTAAAACCAACTACGTCCTATTAAAATATTTACAATTTTAGTATAATTTTTAC